>JAGPOW010002791.1:3536787-3619590 GCA_030014935.1 Caiman crocodilus | reverse complement strand
GCATGTAAAGTGCTCACACCAGTCATGTGCACACAAACGTGCACACTCATCCCACCACATCACATGTAAAGTGCTCACACCTGTCTTGTACACACAAACGTGCACACTCGCCCCACCACATCACATGTAAAATGCACACATCTGTCATGCACACACAAACATGCACACTCATCCCCCACATCACATGTAAAGTGCTCTCACCTGTCATGCACACACAAACATGCACACTCATCCCCCACCACATCACATGTAAAGTGCTCACACCTGTCTTGCACACACAAACGTGCACACACACATGTCCCCCACATCACATGTAAAGTGCTCACACCTGTCATGCACACACAAACATGCACACTCATCCCCCACCACATCACATGTAAAGTGCTCTCACCTGTCATGCACACACAAACATGCACACACGCACACTCATCCCCCACATCACATGTAAAGTGCTCACACCTGTCTTGCACACACAAATGTGCACACACACATCCCCCACATCACATGTAAAGTGCTCACACCTGTCATGCACACACAAACATGCACACTCATCCCCCACATCACATGTAAAGTGCTCACACCTGTCATGCACACATGCACACTCATCCCCCCACATCACATGTAATGGGCTCACACCTGTCATGCACACACAAACATGCACACTCATCCCGCATATACAGATTGCAGATTCTCACACCTCCCACACAGACACACTCATCACCATGCACACAGAGACACATCCTCACCCCCGTGCTCACCTACCCACACAGCCATGTAGTCCCCGCAACCCCTACAAATTCTCGCACTGTCCCTGACTCTAACGCACACCTGCCAAGCCCCGAGACAGCCACTCACGCTTCCCTGCAGCAGAACTGTCTCACAAACATACAGAACCCCACACATAAGCACCTCTTGTGTGTCCTCAAATAGTCACCTGTCACAGGTGGCAAATACTCCCTCTTCTGTGCTACTCTGGTGCACTTGTACACCCCTGACGCCGCACCAAACACACACGCTCACCAACCTTATACCTGGTGCTGCATACTAAGTTCCTCGCACAACATGCAAACTCCCGGGACCCCCACAGATCCTACCTGGCAAATACTTCTGCCCCTTCAACCCTTCCCACCATCCCCTCCCCATTCATAATCGCATGCCTTACACGTAAACAGGCCCTGAACGATGGATTTACTAGTGTGCTTTATATCAAGTTCTGCTTTACTGGACTAGATGCTCCCTCCCTCCAGTTGAACACCAGTATCACTCCATTGATTTTAGGGGAGTTATAGCATCATAAAAATGGATTAACACAGTGGTGAATTTGGGTCGGCTCTGTTCTGGTTTGTGGAGCTAGTGATCAGACACCTGTTAAAAGCGCAGGGCAAGGGACAGTGTCGTGGGCCTGGCTTTGAGGACACGATTAGTCCCACTGAGTTCAAGTCTTCGTGCAGTGCCTCATTGTGGCGCCACGGAAAATTGCAAAATATTAAGCTATTTCACCTGAACAGCGCGAGGTTGGGGGGGAGGGAAAGGGTTTGGCCTTTTTTTAAAGGCTCTGTTTGAATCAGAAATCAATCTCTGCTGTAGAAAGCCTATACAAGCAAAACGCTGGCTCCAGGTAACAGCCCTGTGGTGCGGAGCAGATTTGCTTCCCGTTGCTGAAGCAATGGTTCCTCAGGTGAAGAGCGGGGGGACTGGAGGTGCTAGAGCAAGCATCGCATCCATTGTTGCCAGTCTTGGTCCTAAAAATTGCTACTGACAAAAAATAGCCTGAAAGCTATTTTTCCCCCCCCTATCTGTCTCTGTTCTAGCTGGTTTATATTTGGAAATTGAGACGGGGTTTGGTGAAGAATAGCAAGCAGCAGCCTCCTCTGGAAATAGCTGAGTGATACAGGAGTGACTACACCTGGCTGACAGGAATAGTTCAAAGGAAGCTGGGCACACCTCAGGAGCACAACCGCCCACAGCTCCATCCATCAGGGCAGGTGCTGGGGATTTGCCGGCTCAAGTCTTCAGGACCATGGAGAGAAACTAGCCCGGCGCGGAGCCCGCACGCGGCCCCTCGTGCCCGATGAGACGGCCGGAGCATGGCGCGTGCCAAGGGCCGGTGTCGCTCAGTCAGGTGGCTCCTGAAAACAAGAAACCCGAGCACCCGATGCATCTGGGTGAATAGTCTTCCTACCCTGAGTCCGTGTGCTTTTAAACCCAGGCCGTGCGCTCTGTCGCAAGCTCGCTGTTTTATGCAACGGGAAATGGTTTTTCCTGTGCGTGCACCTTCCCCCATCACACCAGGAGTGACTAGGGTGGGATAAATAACCAGGGGGAGACAAAAGGCTAAACGAAGGCACGCTCCTGTGCCAAACGTTGGTGAGTCGATCGGGATTCATATGGGCTCGTGCAGTTCGAAGTGTCTGAGGAAACGCCTGGCCGTGACTTGGGCCCAATATTTTGCGTGTGATACAAGCCACATACATCCATTCAGCTGTCCCAAATACCAGGATTATTGTCACCTACATTCGTCTGGCAAAAGTCTCTCTATCCATTCAGTTGGGAGGAGTGGGGGGAAGTCGGTATTTTCATTGCCATAAGGATGGGCAAGTAGATTTTGTGCCTGGACCAGCGACTTTTCATGACAGTTTTGGAAAGCTGCCCAGTGCTTTGCAGCCAGTAAGAGAGAAAGAGAGGGGGAGTCAGTGGATAGGACAAGGTGTTGGGAGGCTTGGGTTTTATCCTAGACTCTGCTAGGATAGTGTTAGGATCCACGGTAATGTCAGGACCCATCCCAGTAGCGTTAGGATCCATGACTTCTCCCATACCTCAGTTTTATCACCTATAAAATGGACATAAGGATACTCCATTCCCTCTTTGGTCAAGTGCTCTGAGTTCTTTAGGTAGAAAATGTTGCTCTAAGAAAAACACAAGCCATCCCAAAAAGTCAGAGAAGGAAAACCAAGTTCTTGGCTTGTTAATCCTACAAAGAAAAGCCATCCAGAGGAAGAGCTGAGCTGCTGGACTGGAGTAGTGTCCGGCTGGTCCTATCACTGTTATACCTAGAAGAGCTTGGCCAAAATTTACCAAGAAGTAAAGTCAATAGATAAGTAAAAAAGGGGTTTGCCCCATTTTCCTTGCTGTAGACATTGTCTATTATAAACAACCTTGGTAGACTGCCACGAAGGGAACATGAGACGTAATATAGTCGGCGTTTTACATATATGATTTCTACAGATTTATTCCATGCTGTCGGGAGCTCACCACAGAAAGAGGGAAATTTCCATGAGATCTATTCATAGCCCGGGCGGGGGGGGCAAAGTATCATGCAAGTATCAGATCCGGTGTTATTCTGTTCCTGGAAATGGCTTGTTGAGAGACTAAAAAAAAAGTCAGTGGGAAACAAACACAAATACGTACTGTTCCCTAAAATATCCAGGTTCCTGCCGAATCCAACGGCACAGTCCTAAGTGATGCAAATAAGCTGATTTTTCAAAACCTGTGAGTTTCATTATAATAATAACTTTCTTTGTAAAGGCTCCTGCTGCCGAGTAGCCAGGGTGCATTGCACATCTTAAAATACAACACAGATAAAAAGTGAATGGTAATTAAAACAACTTAACATGCTACACAAGCCAAATGCTGCATCAAGCAATGCCATTAAAGAGAAATGATATGGTCTCTTTGTGATACTTACCTCGCTGGAATGCCATAGGTAGTTTCAGGTACAAATTGGTACTTGGGAGGGAAAAGCAATTTGATCCAGGTAATAATATATAGCGCAGGAAGAGAAGAACGGCCTGGGCTGGGGCTATGGTGCGTCTAGGCCAGTCTCTGACAACGGCAAGCAGCGGACGCTGCAGGGAAGGGGACCAAACCCGCGTGGTAGGTGAACTTAGACTAGTCTGTCCCCTAGACAGGTCTCAACCTGAGCTGTAGCAGAGACTGGTATCAGCCCTGAGACGCAAGGTGCAAAATGCGTGGTCTTTAATTGCAAAACCTTGTGTAGCAACGCAGAGGTGCTTTCCATTGGAAGCCCTCACTGCTCCTCCCCAAGCATGGAAGATACTACCACCTGCTTTCCTAGGGCCACGTCCACCCTGTCTCCAGGCTGTGCCTAGGACCACTGTTGGGAAGCATGCCTCGTCCGCTCGCTCCCACTCCGCGTGCACCAAACCCTAGAAAGGAGGCACTCGGGCGTGCTCTGTTGTGGCCACATTGCCACCGTCTCGGGATGCGGCCCATGCAGCACGGGGCCCGTGTCACGGCAGTGCTCCTGGTGCAGCACGGAGGCACGGTCAAATAGGATTACTCACAGGCTCCAAATGAAGCCCATGCTTAAGTGTTTTGCTGGATCTGGACCATAAAGGAGCCAATATCAGAGCACAGCATAAAACTAAAAGGAAGTCTCTTCTGCTATAAGCACTAGGCCACATCACCTTCCTTACTGCTGCATCCCAGTTGAGGAGTCCTGCTATTTCATGCCGGGCATAGGCATTAGAGATGGAGCAAGGCCGATTAGATCAGTCGATCCATCTTCTGGCAAGGGTGCCCGGACCCAGACTGGATCTGATATTCAAGTGATGCTGCCCTCGAGCTGAGCCAAAATTCGGAGAAGTCAAGAGGAGGTTTCAGGCATCTGAGAGAAGCAGACACTTCCCTTTCTTAGGAGGATTTTGCACGAGTATTTCAATGCCGTTTCTATTTTCACATTCAAGTCCTAGCATCTCCGATCAGTGTCGTCACAAAGGCCCAAGCAGGCTCATTTCGGGGCAAAACTTGGAGCCTGATCCTGCCTCACTGAAGTCAGTGGTACTTTTGCCATTGACTTCCAGGGGCCGGGGCGGGACTTTGCAATTCTTGTTTTACACGAGTCCTGGGAATAGCCAGCGGCTGGACTCCCTTCTCGCCGCCAGACTTTGTCCTTTCAAGTCAGAGCAGAGGCAAGGGTGCCCAGGAGGTCATTCTGGCCATCCCCCTCACTCCTGAAAATCACGTCAAACAGCCTACATCCCCGCTGGAGGGGACTGGTGTAAAACAGGGCTGCTAACCTTCCCCGCCCCCAACTTTTTATTGCAAGTAATAGCAGGGGGCTGGATTCAATTGCCCAGGATTTGGTGCGATTTGGAGGAGCGGTCTCGAAGCCCCGGCTCCTGGAATCACATGTTGACATTCATCTTGCAGCTTTAATTAAGCAACTATTTGGCTTTCCTCATTGCAGAGAAATGCTTGAAAAGGTGGGCTCAGAGACCAGAAGGCTAACAAAGAAGAATTTTTAACATATTCTTTCTTAAACTCCATAGCTCTTCATAACCCCGTCTCCTGCTCTTTTCTTTGTGGAAAGGGGGGCTCTCAGGCTTTTTGAGCGGTTGTGGCTGGCGAGGCTGATACGCTCAGGCTCTGTGTTGTTCTTTATGTCGCTGACGGACGCTTCATTGCGGTGCAAGCGCCGTGGAAGTATCGTTGCGGTGCAAGCGCCGTGGAAGTATCGTTGTGGTGCAAGCGCCGTGGAGGTATCATTATGGTGCAAGCGCCGTGGAGGTATCGTTGAGGTGCAAGTGCCATTGTGGTGCAAGCACCATGGAGGTATCATTGCGGTGTGAGCACCAAGCAGGGGAGAGACATTGTTCAGGGTAATGGGCTGAAACAAAGAAACAGGACGCGGCCACTGAGCAGTCGGAGGGAGGAAACTTGGAGGATGGGATCTGGTCCTGTGTGTGTTATTACATGCAATACCATGCTTGGAGCCGAGATAAAGAGATGAGGCCTGATCCCCAACTGATTTTCACAGCGCCGGACCCGGCTGGGGATCCAGGCTTGTAGCTACAACGGGGCTGCAACCTATGGGCCCCAGCTGCTGTGGGGACTGGCAGTGGTGCTGGATGCGGCCCATGGAGTCCAGTGCAGCGAGTAGGCAAGCCTGGTCTGATTGGAGGACTGGCACCAGCACAAACCAGTATCACCACTAATGATTAACTGAAAGCACTGGTCACATTGTTTGTAGGACCAGATTTAGCCTGGGGGCTTCCCTTGCTAGGCCCGTGTAACGTGACCAAATGGGGCTCCGACCTCAGCCGAAGCCTTGACACTCCTCTGTAATACAAATAGATACGTTGCTTAATGTCCCGCTACGTTTGATCCTTAGCAATGTGACCAGGTATCTTGGAGGAAAGCACCTCTATGGCACAAGGAGGTGTGCTGCTGCGTGTGCTAGTCGGTTCCCCCCCCCCGGTATGGCATTTATGGACAGGCTGAAACGATTGAAACCGAGACGGTCCCACGTAACTAAGAGCTGGCCCTGCTGCCACGTGGGAGGCTCCCGATATTCAGAAGGTGCAGATCTTCCTTCATCTCTGCTTCCGATTAGGAGCGCCAGAGCAAGCTACACCAGTCTGTAAACAGACCATAGTAACGGTGAGGATGGTCTGATCGTGGAAATGCTCACGCCACACTAGGCTGTGCACGGGGGGGGCAGCACAACCTGCCGTAAAAAAGGCATCACAGGCCGAGCTTTGTTCGCGCATTCAGGCGTGTATCTACTTCTACGGCCTCCCTGTAGTTTCTGAGGGGCCGCTCACTTTGACTGCTATTTTGCCATCCTTTTTTTTTTTTAATCAAGTTCCTGAACAGACTGCTAAATATAGCGAGGTATGGTTTGCAGCAGTGACAAGAGTCTTAGGCCTCTTCTCCACAGTTCTCGTACTGATATCCTGAGCTTTGTTATGGGAGTGATTTGTCTACCAAAATGATGCTACGTATGGGATGACACACCTGGGTATAAAGGTGCCACATACTGGCTTAATTTATCCCTCTTCCCTAGCAGAAACAAGTCCTGGCACAGGAACGTGGGGCTGGAAAGGAGCCATTTGGGTCCCTGGACATCAGTACCAATTGCTTTTCTACCGATATAAGTGCAGCCACGCACTAGGGGGTTGCACTGATACAGTGAAAGCAGCACCACTTTTACATGTAGACGAGCCCTCGGGAACATGAGACTTTATTACAGGGATCAGCGAGGACGGTATTGCCAAGAAGTGGGGGGCGATCGTGGAGTTTTATATGAGGATTACTGGATTGGAGGATTAGCTGAGTGAGAATTAGCCAGCTTCTCCTGTACTTTGTCAGAGGAGCATGTTAGAAATAATCAAGGCACTGAATGCATTTCCGTGGTTTTAGTATCCTAGATGCTGAAGCCTAATAGAAGTTTTTGGCCCTGATCCTAACCTCGGGTCCGAGGGGGTTTGCTTGTGCAGCTACCGTTGGAGGACGCTATTGGAGTTGCTTTGTCAGGAAAGGAGGTCAGAGAGGGCATGGGAGCTCCCCCAGCGCTGCCAGTCACCCCTGGTTATAGCACTGGTTTCCATTTCAGCTGTGCTCCCACCACATCCCCTACCTTGACCTGAAGCTAGCACATCTCAGTGTCCCAATGCAGCGTGCGGAAATCATTGCTAACCCTAGAAACTGGAAGCTGTTCTAACAATAAATATTGTGGTTCGTTTATGTCCCCATGCCTCGGAGAGGGGAGGGAAGGGCGCAGAGGTGTCACTCCTTCCAACTTTTCTCTAAGCAGGAAGGCGAGAAATGTGCAATTTTTTAAAACAAAACCTAAAATTGCCATTCTCCTGACTCCAGGAGCTGGGGCTTTGCAAACACAGTGACGACTCCGGGTGAGAGTCAGCAGCGAGGCTGGATGAGAGCGGCAGGGTTTTGGCATCAGTCGCTAGCGCCTGCAGGAAAAGGAAATGACTAATGAGTGAAAACCAGCTCTGGATTCAAGGGAGAGCTTGGGATGCAGAAATAATGAGAGAGAAGAGGGGGGAAAGGCTAAGAACGTGCCGGGATTTTGCAGGACGCAGCGGGGAAGCAATTCGGTTTTCACCCCTTGGAGCACGTTGCCGGTGTGCCTCGTAAGCCATTGGCAGGAAGGCTGGGTTGTGCTCATTAGTAGGCAGCGATCCCTCCATCACAGGCAGGAGACAAATTGAATCTGCACGTATCATTTTCTGCAGTGACTTCTGGGCTGCTCCGGGGGGAATATACCCATCCACGTGGGCAACACCATTCGGCATTTTGGGACCTCAGCCCTACCTCTGTTGGCTTGCAGATGCTACTGGTGAGGGTCTGGATGGGAGTCCTCTGGGAGCCAGCACCAGGCTCACGTACTTGCTTAGTGATCTTCAAAGGTACTGTGGTCTCTCAGGCCCAGTGAAACCACTGGGAGCTTAAATACTGTTGAGCCCATCAGGGAAACAGCATTACAATCCCTGGCATTTCTGCCGGCATCCTGCACCGGGAGGAGACGGATGAGACCCTTAGCCTATCCATTCGCATGGCAGGGCGATGCTTAGAGGGATCTGAGCGGCTCGGCCGAGGGATGTTGCCCTGGCCTGGGCTGTCGGTATTATTTTCACGCCATGCTTGTTTAGGTCTCACCATTTGCTGCCTGCGACTCTCTGGGCCCCGTTCCTGCCTCCCGTGCAATGGTGGTGGACTGGGGTCATTCTTCCACCGTCCCGATCTAGGGCTGGCTGAGCCAGAGGAGAACCAGGCCTCGGGTTTCTCCCTGGTCACAAGCAGATGGGGGCACGAGGATGCTTGAAGTGTCTACTGAAATGGGGAGTGTATATATGTAAAACCCAATGGCCGGCAGCCTGGAGAGGGAGGTCCTGCCTCGATTCCCCAGGGCTCGGTCCTCGGGTTCAACATCTTCATCGGCGACTTGGACGAGGGGGTGAAAAGCACCTTGTTCAAATTTGCAGGTGACATTAAAATGTGGGGTGAGGCAGGCACGCTAGAAGGGAGGAGGAATAGGCTGCAATCGGACCTAGACAGGCTACAGGGGTGGGCAGAGGAGAACAGGGTGGGTGGCCACCTACAAACTTGCCAAGGGGGACCTGCAGGCAGTGGGAGAGTCCTGTTCCCCCGAGCACTACTGGGAATGACGAGGAATAACAGCCATAAGCTGGCAGAGGGTAGACTCAGGCTAGACATCAGGAGGCGATACGTCACAGTCAGGGCAGCTAGGATCGGCAACCAGCTTCCAAGGGAGGTGGTGCTCGCCCCTACCCTGGGGGTCTTCAGAAGGCGGCTAGATAATCACCTCGCCGGGGTCGTTTAACCCCAGCACTATTTCCTGCCATGGCAGGGGGTCGGACTTGATGACCTGCTCAGCTCCCTACTGAACCTACCAACTATGAAACTATGCATGGCCTGAGGACAAACTTGGCCTGTAGCTTGCCTCACTTCTGGCCGAAGGGACTTGCTTTCAGGGGCAAGAGGGTAATCCAGTCTCAGTGACTCGTGCACTTGCTCCATGACCCTCAGTAAAGGTCCCATGTCTGGGTGATGAATACTGGAGGAAGGGGGAGGTTGTTCTTGCGATGTGCCAGCACACCCTGAACCAAGACGCCCTTATTCATCCCCATGTGCTTTTTTTTTTTTTAAACAGCCCATGCGAATACTGCCAGTGATACCACTCCCTAGGCCCCTCTGATATCGAGAGGCTGGCAAATGATACCAGTAAAACATACCTTCCTAAAACGAGATGTGGCATAGAAATCTACCTAGCTACTGCCATTAGAATCCTCTAATTAATAAACCACAAAATGCAGAGGTAAGAAAGAAGGTGAACGCCCCACAAAAGATGACTAGCATGATAAACTAGCAAGCTGCAAGGTATAATTAATCCCATTTGCTGTCCAAGAGCGCGTGGACAATCTGAGCCGGAGCTCAAAGTCCCACTTTGCCGTAGCGAGCGGTACACCGTGGAGTCCTGCTTTTGTCAGTCCTAGCCTTGTCACACGCAAATCTGGCTACGCTTCAAAGACAGGACAGGAACAACAGAGCAGCCCACCTTTTTGAAGTCTGCCACTTGCAACCTGTATGAAAGCCACAGGTAGATGAGACCATCTGGCTGTCTATTTTAGGCCATCTGAAAACTACCGAGCCCTCTGGTATTTGTGGGCTGCTCTTATTAACCAGGCACATGCTACAGAACAACTGGCATCTAATTGGCAAGTTTCATATTTGTAGCCCGATTTTGGTAAATAGGTAAACATTTATCTTCTGCAGAGCAGACCTCTGGGCCTGGCAATGTCATCATAGTGAACAACGTGATTTCTGTACTGGTCTGTACTAGTCCTTGGCCCTCCAGGCACTTTACAAAGATATTATAAGAGATCTCCATTTTATAGATTGAGAAACTGATGTTTAGTAGGAACAAGCCATAGAATCAGAGAAAACAAGGGTTGAAGGGACCTGGGGAGGTCACATCTAGTCCAACCCCCTGCTCCAAGCAGCACCAGCCCCAACCACATCATCCCAGCCAGGGTTTAGTCAAGCCAGGTGTGGTGGAGCACCTTTGGGTGCCTGCCACTTTAAAGGCTGCTGCAGAGGAGCCTGCAGGTGAAAGCAGACCCAATCAGGCAGTCACATGAGAGTCAGGAGACCACCTGATTGGTAGAGGGCTGGGCAGCCTGAGTATAAGAGCAGGCCCAGGGAGGAGGGCCAGCCAATAGCTGATGGGGTATAAGACAAGCCCAGTAGGAGAAGACTGCCTTATAGTGGGGTCTGGGGAGGACTCTGGCTGAGTAGGAAGGTCAGCTGCTGCCAGACTGATGGTCAGACTCTTGACTGGTCAATGCAAGGGGGCCAGGGCTGACAGGCCAAAGGGCAAGTAAGCCCACCATGAGGGGCATGCCAGGGCTGCAGAGAGCTGCTCGCACCCCAACCGCTCCAGAGGTGAGTCCAGGGCCTAAAAGAGACCAAAGGTCCCTTGATGAGGGAGAACCACTGCTGAGAGAGGATAGGAGGTCAGCCAGCAAGCCAACTGGTATAAAGGAGGCTGACGTTCAGCTCCCAGAAGAGAGGTAGCCTCTAAGGCACCTGAGAGGGAGAAGAAGGGGATGGGCCCAGAAGCCCCGTGAGGGTGTAGAGTATGAGAGGCAAGGAACCCAGAGTGCATATGGGGGTAGAGGCCCCGGTGAGGAGGCATATGGCCCAGGCACATCTCAGGACACCTGAGGCCAAGCTTGGGCCAGAGGTTGAATGTGGCTCAGCGATGGAGCTGGAGTAGTTGGAAATAATCTTTTGGATGCCATCTGAGAGGCATGGGACACAGCAAAGGGAATGTCGGAGCCATGTATTATGCCCTTCACATCAGGACTTTGAATGGGCAGCCTTCTGCCTGCAAACAACTATTAAAATACAACTAAGGCATGGCAGGAGAGTCAGGTGGGCGGACTGCCCTAGGCAGGTGGGTGGGCCGACATTGTGACTGGCCCCAGGATGGGTCCCTGTCACACCAGGCCTTAAAAGTCCCGTAGTCACAAACCTCTCAGCTTGTGTTATCCGCACATGTGTGAACAGGGCTTCATTCTGCATAGCAGCCTCTATCCAGGAAAACCACCTAAGTGTTTAATTCCAAAATATCAGCAGTCCCAGGTGCTTAGAGTTAACCATATAATTAAGTGCTTTACTGAATCAGGGCCAGAGAGCTCAGCAACTTGTAAGATTTTTATCCGTTGGAGGAGTTTGAAAAAAAGGAAAGATTTTCACGAGGGTTAAAAGGTTCAAACAGTCAAAAACAAAACCAAGGCATCCTTTCTCTCCCACTGTAGAGAAGTGGCATCGGATGTTATATGCCAATAAATCACACGGCAAATGAATCCATGAGACTTTTTGTATGTTGAGGGCTGGAAAGCTGGGCTGTGAATGCTTGCTTTCCTATAAGAGATGAGCAACACAAGTGCGTCAACATAATATGTGCCATCCATGCCATGCGAGAGCTGGCACTGTGCTCCGATACGCTCCCCGAGGAAATTCCTTGCACTGTTTATTTATTTGAAAGTTGGGCTCCCTGGGACATCCTCCGGAGAGTCACTTCTTGTTTTCCTGAGTTTCCCAGGGGGGACGAGATGCTGTTCACACAAGCCGGCTCCCGGAGAAAACAAACAATAGAGCGCAAGCCATTCGGTGTGGAAGAGCAGACAGCAGCGCGGTGCAGTCATCGCCGCTTTGCATTTCACATGACTATACTACATTCATCTGCTGAGCTTGGTATCATATATCTAAAAAAACCTGACACTTCCCTACAGCGTCAGAGGAGAGAAATGCATTTTTTTTTTTGAATGGCTGGATTTTTATCCTCCCAAATATTCTCATTTCCTCTCAGCTGTTTTTTTTTCCCCCTTCCTAATTTCTGAAATGGGCCTATTGCACAGCTCTTTACACTCACTTAAAGGAATTATATTAATTGAACAACTCTTCTTTCAAATTGTTGCTCAGATTTTGAGCGCTAAGGATGTAGCTGGGTGCCTACTGGAATTTAAATTAATAGGAACGATATGCCTAGATGCCTTGTAAAGCAGAACCTCTAGATGCTCAAATACCATTGAAAACCTAGCCCCTTGTCTTCATAGCTCCCTGGAAAAGACTTAGCATCCAGCAACCCGGAAAGTGGCCAGGACATCAAGGCAATATTCCTAAATTTGCAAAACCGTCATGGGGTTTTTTATACCTACAGCTGGCTGAGGTCTCGGGTTTAGCTCTCCTCTGCAAGACAGCATAGCCCTTTCAAGCACCAAGCAGGGCATTAGTGCAGAACCACCTTTGGGACCAACAAGGGCATTATAACGGGCTTCAGTCTCCCCATAAGCGTCGGTAGAGGTCTCCCGTCCGAAGTGTCACTACGCTCAAACCCGTGCAGTGCTCCAGTCTCTGGGTGGTCGAGATGCAAGAGGGACACTGTGGATTACCTCTCCTACCCACCGCCTGCAAAATACTGCTTCGGAAGCAGCTAGTGCAAGGGAAGAAGGACAATGTGGCTTGATGGAGTGGGGCAGGCAGGCAGGCCTAGCTTTTGAAATGTAAGCAGGTGCCCTTACCTTCCCGGCTGTCCTGGGATCATCTGGAGAAACGCCTCCGACAAGGAAAACAAGACCGAGACAGACGCATCATTTTCTTCCGAGCCTAAAACAATTTAGATCTTCTGAGTGCTTTGCAAACTGGAGCTAATTAATCTCCCCGGCACTCTGGCGAATTACTCAAGTATTGCTGCTGTATTATCCTTGCTTTTCAGCGGGGAAAGCTGGGGCGCGGAGGGATTGCTCACACATGACCGAGCCACAGTGGCCGAGGGATCATGAGAACAATATCTAGTGGCTGGATAGCACTTTGCATCGGTGAATCCCACAGCTCTTTCCACAGGGGTCAGCATCATTCTTCCTATTGTAGGGGCAAGGAAATTGAGACCCAGGGCAGGAAGCGATTTGTTGCTGGCGGAGCCAGGAACAAGACCCAAATCTCCAGCGTGCTAGCCACCACGTTACTCTGCCTTCCCTACAGCTAAAGAGACTCGCTCCAGAGCCCAAGCCGCTGCTTCCTCCTGCCGTTGGCTCTGCCTGCAGGATTGTCGTCTATGGCCCCTGCTTTCAGGATCAAGTGGCAACCCCAGTTACATCCCAACTCTTCCTTTGGGCCCTGCCATTCCCAAGCAGCTTCAGCACGGCCAGCTCTCCCTCCGCGCGGATCATTGCTGGCTTGCTGGAACGTGCAGCTAGGACCGTGCCGTCTGCTGCGGGATGAGCTAGAACTGGATCCCAGCGTTCAGGCGTTACAGGCAGACCAGCGCGGTGGGAACAGCCCCGCCACGTTACCATGCCCCGCACAGCTGTGGCTGCATTTCCAGCTGAACTCCCACCAGCGCCTCGCCCAGTGGTTTTACTGGCATCAACTGGTAAACCCTCCTCCGCTCAGTTCAACACTCGGCCTGCCTTCAGGGGAGTTTGGAGGTGATGGAGACAACAGGAACGTCTCCTTCTGCCCCTTCATGGTCCGTAGTTAGCAGAGTCGCCCACTGCCTGCTGCGGCCGCAGGCAGGGATGTTTGGGAGCTGGACTCCCTGCCCGGGAAGTGCTTGCTGCTCCCCTGCTCTCGGCCGCTTCTAGATCCACGTGGTTTCTTGCGTGGCAGCCGTCACGCCGCCGTCCGAGAGTTTCAGGTGGGCCCCCTCCGTCTTGCCTGTCCTTCCAAGCGCACGGGCCTGGAGCCTGGCAGGCGATGGAGTTAGCTCTTTGGCATTTGCTGTTCTTACAGAGAGCCTGGCTCAGAGAAGAGGGGTTTGCCTTTTGCCCCAACGGGCACAGAGATTTTTCGGGATCTCTGATGGAAAAAAAAAAAAGGTGCACTTTTTGTTGAAAATACAGTCGGGCCCCAATTTGCACAAGTTGGGTTTTTTTGCGCCGTTTCAGTTATGCACTGTCAATGAATTGTGTCTCTTTTTGTGCGATTTCTATTTGCACAGTGGTTTTTTTCGAGTGCGAATCGAGGCCCAACCGTAAGTTTGTCTCTCTCCATCCAGCCCCAGGAGTGAACTTCAGGGTGGCAGGCCAGGAACAGAGCAAGTGCTGAATTACGGGGCGAATGGCATTACTTTGCTACTTTCCGGTTCTCCGGAGCACGTGTGTTTGTATCCGAGAGCTTGACCCAGAAATGACTCGGAGGCCTCCACGCCACTTCCCTCGTGGCTGTCTTGAAGGAGACGCTGTCCGCTCCGATTGGGATGCGTGCGAATGCCCCACGTGACCAGATCTCAGGCCAATGGAAGTCCTGGGAGAACTGAGAAGTTCCAAAGGAAACTGTTTTGAGACAAAAAAGCTTTGTCATTGGGGGGGGGGGGGGGTGCAACTTGCAAACCGAGAAAGTAAAAGCAAAACTCTGCCCGTATTGATTGCAATGGTCCGTGCCAAGGGAACCGAGGGTGAGCGGAGGAAAGTGATGGGCCAGTTTTCTCCCAGGTTCAGTCATTTCTGTTTTCATTCATAATGTGGATCCTGAAATGACTAAAGGTCCGATCCAAAATCCGACGGGGCTGAAAACTTCCGATTTGCTTTCACGCCTGGAGCAGATCACGAGCTGCCCGTGCCCCTTTCACCTTTGGCCTCGCCTGTGGTTTCAGAGGAGCAGCCTTTTCATTGTTATTTCCTGTATTTTCTCTGCCTAATTCCTTCCTTCCCGAAGCAGGAAACAGGATCTCCGATGCAAGCAATCTGCACCATCCTCTCTCTCCTCAGCAGAGAGGGAAGCAAAAGCATCATTTTCTTCCGTCTCCCTTCCCCCCGTCCCGTAGCCCACCCTCTGCTTCTTTTCTTTTTCCTCATTTTCAGTGACTCAGTTCCCTCTCTCGCACTCCATCTGCTCTGGATGCAGCTGAAGCTTTGAGAAATGTTCTCCGCCATCCGTCTTGCAGTGTGACTTTATTCCCCTCCCCGGCCTCCAGCTATCGTCTCCACTTATCTGTCCCTGCTCAACTCTAGGTCTCTGCTCCCCTCGCTTGATGATTTGTCTTTGCAGGCAGCCTGTTGCTTATTGATGCAGGACCATGGAAAGGAAAAGGACACGGCCCTCCGTCCTCGTGCATAGATTCGTAGATGCTAGGGTCGCAGGGGACCTCGCTAGATCATCGAGTCCGACCACCTGCATAGGCAGGAAAGAGTGCTGGGTCTAGATGACGCCAGCTAGATGCATATCCATCCAGTGCGGTGATCCTGGGTGTGCTAATGGCATTACTTTTGCTACTTTCCAGTGCTCCGGTTTGCATCCAAGAACCTGGACCAGAAATGAGGCCTCCACTCTATTTCCCTCTTGGCTGACTTTAAGGAGACCGCGTCCACTCAAATTTGGACGCGTGCGAATACAAGATTTGACCGAGTCGAAGGTCAACAGAAATCCTTGGACACTGAAGCTGTTTTCCAAAAGGGAACAGACCCTTTCAGCCCCACTTCTCTGAACACCGACTGTGCGTGGTGCTTCGAGGCTCGAGCAGGCGGTTTGCATTGGGGTCACTTTCACTCCAGGAAAAAAGGGGCCACTCAAAGGTGAATGTAGAACAAATGCAAGGAAATGCCTCTGTACAATGCTGCCCAGAGCCTGGGGGCGGAGAGGGCGATTCGATCTCCTCCTTCCCTTGGCTGCTGCGATGAGACAATGACCCGGCTTCCTTTTCACTCTTCCTCCGGGGGCCCAAGCCGGAGAGGGCAAGGGAGGTCATGCACAAGACAGCGTAGAGAGGAAAACGAGTCCTTATCCTCTCCCATCTTGCACGTCCTGTCTGAGCCACAACCTGACACTCGACACACGCACGCACACTGTGTACGAAGGACAGCCAAGATAAATGCACTCATGCTGAGTTGGAGTCACACTCACATCGGTATAAATCAGGAGTAACTAGCACTGCCCTGACAGTGGTCCGAGCGAGGGCAGAATCAGGCCGTTTCATCCCTCTGCTTCTTCTCTCTGGTCCTGATCCCGCTGCCATCAAAGTGAATGGCAGAGCTTCCATTGACGCCGATGCTATCACAACACCCTTTTCTCACAAGGGAGGCTTCGGTTTCCAGCCTTCACCTTCTTTCAGTGTATTTGTTCTTGTCTTCGGCTTCCATCAAGCATTAGCCCCCGCCGCTCGGCTCTGGTGTCCACAGCCGCCTGCAGGATGCTGCTGACCACATAATGGATGCTGCATTTTCCTAAATGCAATCACTCCATTAATCTCGTGCAATTAATGCTTCGGGAAGCACTTTGCAATGATTGATTACAAGGGAAGTGCTACAGCAAAGCAAATAGCTGTTGCTCCAGGTGTATTATCACAGCAAGTCGCAAATCCCTGGCTTTCGACAAAAAAAGGTAGAAAGGAGCCCTTCCTGTCAGGACTAAAGACCATGAGCTTATCTCAGAGCTGCCCTATGGCCCTTTTATGTGGGGATACATCCGGGCTAAGACAAGGCAGGCACCTGGGAGCCTCAAGGAATGAATATTCCTGGTGCAAAGGGGCTTCTGTAGGAGCCATGGACCTCTCGGACCTACGTCTGTGCAGCTGTCACACAGGGTCCAAGTGCAGGGGGTATTTTGGAGTGAACGGGAGGTCAGAGGGGAGGTGTCTGGGGGGCTCGTGCACCCCACAGGGTCTGTGCTACTGCAGCAGCCATGGGTCTGATGGCTGCATGGGTACAGATGGGTTGCCCGTGCCACCCTGTCAGGTGCCAGAACGCAGAAGCAGCTTGAGGCTGGATGGGAGACCGCTAGGAGCCGTGTCTGCAATGCAACAGAGACTTCACCTCATTGAGCCACCCTTCTCTTGCTTGGTGTCCTGCACCAGAGCCAGCTGCCTCTTCGTCCTCCCGTGGAAGAGCCCTTCTAGGAATAAGTCTGTGGACTTGTCATGGGACCTCATCTTCAGGCGCAGCTGTGAGGCCCCCGGAGGCCAAGCAAATTTCTTGCACCCTGTTCTCGGGGCAGTCCGCCCTTCTTTTGCCCACCACATCTTGGTGTAAATTGTCATTATTAAAGTACAGGACGCTGCCCTGGTCTTGCACTAACGATCCCCAGGTGCCTGGGGTCATGCATCCTTTCCACCCCGACACCACGTCCCATGCCTTGCACGTGGTTCGAGTCACCAGGCAGGTGACGCTTGTCCCTACATCTCTGACAAATCTCCCCTCTTGTCCCTTGCTCCCAGGCCTGCAGACCTGCTACTTCCCACCGTGGGTTCAGGGGCCCTGCCACGCTGCCATCAGGAGCTCCGCGCCGCACACCTCTCAGGGCCGGCCACTTTGACTGGGTAGTCAGGGCTTACATAGCTCGAGCCTGAGCCCCCTTCCAGTCCGACTACAGGGCTGCCCCGTAGCCCCCCGGGGCCGTGCTGCTCTCCAGCGACAGGGTCAGGGTTCCCCGATGCTCGTTACCTGCACTGGGTGCTAATTACGAGCGGTAGAGATGGGAAGGTGGCTGCTGCACGATTCCCTGAGCTTCTCTGGCCTGGGGTGCTGGGAGTGGTGGGAAGTGCTCCAAATACCCTGCAGGGAGGGATGGGGCCTGGTGGAGGGCAGGTGCGGATGGGCCACATGCATGCACTGGGGGGCAGATCTAGGGGCTGCCCTCTCTGCCTTTACTGCTGTCCGTCATGGCACGGACCCCTCGGCCACGCCAGACACGGATGGGCGCCCCAGGGAGCTGCAATGGGCTGCTCCAGGGTCTCTCTGGGTCCTGCCTTGCCTTCAGCCTTGGGTCCCGTCGAGCCCTGCCTGGTTCCCGCTTACCTCGCATGGCTTTCAGGCTGACCTCCACCCGCCATCGTTATTTCTGGGTCGTGGCCCTTGTATCGGCATCCCTGAACACTTGGCTGGACTCGCACAACCCCGTCCTGGTGTGGGTGTCTTGCCTGCATATAGCAGTCTGGGGTAAGGATCGCATCTTCCACAGCTGTGCGACTCCCCCCCGCGGTTTCGGTTGGAGCTGGGATTCTTCTTGCCCCCGCGCGGGCTTGCTGTGTGCTCTCAAGCAGGGGCGCAGTAAAAGTGGTATGCATTTTTATAGGGCGAAAGAAACTCTGGTGACATACGCAGGCTCTCTGAAGGCAGTGAAAGCTGTGCAGCCGATAGCAGCCTTCAGTCTCGTAGAGCCCATAAACCTATAAACCCTCGGTTTTATGCGGGTAAACTCCTTGCAGAGCACAAGTCCAAACTTGTACCGTGCTCCTCTTGCATCCGAGGGCAGCCACAGGCTTTGATGAAATTAGGTCTCCCATGAAGAGATCTATTTCCAAAAAGCTCCTTGCCATTAGCCTTGTGCATATGATATGTATTACACACACATGTGCACCCACACACACTTTGAGGTAACAGAAATGAGTTGAGCAGGTGGTGTCAGTGGGGGATAGGTAGTGGGCGAGAGCCATGCAGTTTTCTATGCCAATAGGTAAAAGGCTGGAGCCTGTCACTGTTCACGTCCAGACATCAGAAAGTTTAAAGATCTTTGAGAAGATGCAGAATTTGATAGACGAACACATGTTCTCTTAGGAGCCGGCAGGACTAACCTTTGTAAGGGCATTTATTTCATTTGCTCCTTTTGGCTGATAAATCGGAGCAGCACTTTCCAGTCAGTCCCAGTTGCAAAATGCAAGGCGTTTGTCTCCAGCAGGGAAGAAAATGCAGCAGTATAATTAAAACCTACCTTGGGAGAAGGGTGACGTGGCTCGTCTTTCCCCTTTGCTGCATCAGGAATGGGAGAGACAAAAATGAAGCCTTTGGACAGACAAACTGCCCTTCTCTTCTTCTGTTCTCCAGGGGTTTGCTCAAAGCCCCCAGGCCCCCGGAGAAGAGGAGAGTAGTTGTTCCTGGCACACACGCTGTTCTGGAAATGGGTTTTAAGGTTATGTGTTAGCCAAGTTGCGTCTCTCAAAGGGTCCTTGAGATGGGTGAAAAAAAAAGACAGGCAATTTTTTGCAAACTCGGTGCAACCCACCGGCTCCCAGGGCCCCAGCAGAGATTTGCAGCTGTGCCTTCCCCCCCACTCCGGTAGCGTTTTGTCCTATGTTTCACTGCAGCCTCTGGCTTTCAGCAGCAACCCAGCTACTTTGTTAGGATGCTCTAATCCAATTTTTCAACTGAGGATTGACTGGGATACTGAGAGGTCAAGCGCCTCGCCTGGGGTTGGAGACTGAATCGAGTGACTCAGCTGGAAAGGGAGAATCCCAGCCCAGGGCCTGTCTGCACGGGAAACCAGAGCAAAGGCCTGGCAACCAAAGGCAGGGTCTTTGCTTGCCCCCACAGACTGATACCAACAGGCCGGTCTCTCCCCTGCTGAGGTCCCTCTGCTCCTCTGGTGGCTTAAAGCAGCCTGCAAAGGGCAGAAAGCAGGCTCCAGGAATCCTCCCCGTCTCGGGGACCTTTCCCCATCGGTACAGAGCGACCAGCATGGTCCCGAGTTGGCCCCTGGCCTAAGTGGCATGAAGGGATGGAGGGCACTGCCCACGCTCTACTTGCCCGCGAGAGTGTAGCTTAGCCAGACAAACTGGGGCCTGCCGCATCCTCCTCCGAGCTGCCTCGTGTGCAGACCCGTCCTGCCGGCTCCCTCTTTGGACCCCCAGTGACTTCCTCTCCCTGCCCCCCGAGCCCCACCAGGAGAGCCCTAAAACCTTTCCAGGCCCCCGCCATAATCCTAACCTTCCCCATGCTAATCCTATAAACCCTCGGTAAATCCCGTCTGCCTGCCTGCCTCTTTCGCCGTCTCTGCTTGGAGCCGCGGCTCCCGGGGGCTTTCCGGGCGCGCAGACGGCCAGGGGCTGCTGCTGGACCACCTTGGCATTTGCCTCCTGGCTTAACTGTGCCTCTGGCATGACTAATACTGGATCAGTCTGTAAGTCCTGGCAGATCCTTCTGTAAAAGCTCTCTGGGCAGCCACGCTCTTGGATCAAACGTGGGCCCTTTCCCCTGCCACCAGGCAGCTGGGCCCAAGCCGGTCCCAGCTCTGAAAATGCCCATCTTCCATCAGAAACTTTCAGTGGGGGTACAAAGGGCAGCTGGGCACTGCAGAGGAGAAGGTAAGCCCCAGTATCCATGTGCCTTAGCCTCCCTTTTGCAACTACACAGGGTGAAACGCTGCAGAAATCCTTCCTATTAAATATTAGTTATTTCCTTAAAGAAAATGCACGATAGGGAACAGACCTGTGTCAACTCCAGAGCAGGGACTAAAGGACACCCCAGGATTTCCCTGCCTCCAAATCTGGCTCTCAGAGAAGTGGATGGCTTCCTAGCACAAACTGTGCTCCCGCCTTGCACACCTGACCACTCCAGTGCTGGCCAGGCCAGGGGCTTGCACTCTTGTCCATAAGTGTCACACAGGCACTCGTGTGACACTTGTCCATAAGTGTCGCACAGCCAGCTTTGAAGGGTTGGGGCCAAAAAGGGGCTAAGCCATTCTAAGAACAAAATCTGCAGTTCAAGTGATGAGGGTGAAACTGCAAAGCAAGCTGATCCCACTGGTTCAGGGCGTAAGGAGAGCACCAGCACGGCACTTCCTTGGAGGGTGGATTACTGGAAGCTCGAATACACAATGCAGGTATTGTGCCTTTTTGGGGACTGCCAGTCAACCATGTCTCGTGTTTTCTGGCAAGGTTGGTTACCCCCAACGCATAAGTTTAAACCCCTGAGGCCCTCGAGCTCGCATGTACATTTACAGCTACAATTAAGGCAGGCCCCGATACAGGCTCCTGCCTACTAGTTAAGGAATGGTGGTAAATGCCCGTGTAAATACAGGAGTTCAGATGAGGACGCATCCCGGACTCTTAACAACCAAATGCATCTGCGTACATGTGGCCTGCATTTCTCTACGGCTGCTTCCTGAATGAAAGGTGCTGTCTATATAAACGAGTGCATTATTATGCATCGCCCAGCTTTGATCCCTGTGGAATTAGGCTATCAAAAAGAATTCCCCTTCTCCAACTCCTCACTTGCTTCCCTTTGCACGGATAGTGTTAAAAAGTGGCAAAAGAGGACCCTGATGGGCCCAAGCCAGCGTCTGCTGTTTCCAGGGTGCGGCTGAAACGCATCCCGAAAACTTTATGGAGGTCTCTCGTCCTCTCCCCCCCTCACTGTGCTGGCTGCCCGCAGAGATGGGCTTGTCCTGAATGCGCTCCTTGGGGTTGCAGAAGCGTGGCTCTGGACGTGCTGCTCCAGCCCCGCCGGCGTCCCCCTAACAAGTAGCTCGGTGCTTGCTGTGCTCCTGCATGCGACCCCCGAACCCCTCCCCAGGGTAGTCTGTAAATCAAGCTCTCTGTTCTCTCTTGGTCTCCGTTCACAGGGACATACCAGGGCCAGTGGGTCGGCGGGATGCGCCAAGGCTACGGTGTCCGGCAGAGCGTTCCCTACGGCATGGCTGCGGTTATCAGGTCGCCCCTGAGGACGTCCATTAACTCGCTGCGCAGCGAGCACACCAACGGCACGGTGCTGCACCCCGACGCCTCGCCCGCGGTGGCCGGCAGCCCCGCCGTCTCCAGGGGCGGCTTTGTCCTCATGGCCCACAGCGACGCTGAGATCCTCAAGAGCAAGAAGAAGGGCATCTTCCGGCGGTCCCTGCTGAGCGGGCTCAAGCTGCGCAAGTCCGAGTCCAAGAGCTCCCTGGCCAGCCAGCGGAGCAAGCAGAGCTCCTTCCGCAGCGAGGCGGGCATGAGCACCGTCAGCTCCA
This sequence comes from Caiman crocodilus, assembly GCA_030014935.1. Classification (NCBI taxonomy): domain Eukaryota; kingdom Metazoa; phylum Chordata; order Crocodylia; family Alligatoridae; genus Caiman; species Caiman crocodilus. Next base: position 3,597,585 of record JAGPOW010002791.1, on the reverse strand, counting down.
CTGCCAGCGACATCAACTCCACCATCAGCTTGGGCGAAGGCGAGGCGGAGCTCTCCGTCATCGAGGACGACATCGATGCCACCACCACTGAGATCTACGTGGGCGAGTGGAAGAACGACAAGCGGTCGGGCTTCGGGGTCAGCCAGCGCTCGGACGGGCTGAAGTACGAGGGGGAGTGGGCCAACAACAAGCGCCACGGCTACGGCTGCATGACCTTCCCGGACGGCACCAAGGAGGAAGGGAAGTACAAGCAGAACGTCTTGGTCAGCGGCAAGCGGAAGAACCTCATCCCGCTGCGGGCCAGCAAGATCCGCGAGAAGGTCGACCGGGCCGTCGAGGCGGCGGAGAGGGCGGCCACCATCGCCAAGCAGAAAGCGGAGATCGCGGCGTCCAGGTAAGGCGAGCTCCTGCCCGCCGACACGGAGGTGGCGGAAGGGGGCTGGGGTTTCAGCACAGTCTGACAAGTGTCCTGTGTTTTTAGACGGAGGCTTCTGGGCCCCCTTGTTTCTTCAGCTGCTGAATGAGTGAAGTCCCGGGCTGGGCTTTCAAATGCAAGCACAAGATGCTGCCTGGCCGGACCCAAAACGGCCGGTAAGGTCGTGCCTCACCACTGAGCCGGGGGGTCGCTGAGGCTGTGCCCAGCAACACTACTTTGCTACCCGTTGCCCGCCATTCACGCCGAAACGGCTCGGTCCTGCAGTCCAGGCGCCGGCTGCCTTCGTAAGGAAGTCCTTCCTTCGGAGCTCGGCCGACTTTGGCTCTCAGCCTGCGGCTGCCGGTGCAAGTGTGCCCCGTTTTGCACAGGGGCACCTCACTTGGCTCACGTCCCCTGCTGTGGTGACCGGTTCGGTCATCCGGGCTGCTCTGACACGTGTGTGATGGCATGGACGGGTCTGCACAAAACGGGGGGCCGTGTTGCGGTGGGACTGCAAATCTGGATGAGTACGGTTGAGGGAATGGAGCACGGTTTCATTGGCCACCTGGCAATATAGCACGTCCACTGTCCCAGCACAGGCTGGGTTTCATTAAATTAGGGGCGGATGCTTCTGGGACAGTCTCAATTTTGTTTATTTCCAAACTGTGGTCAGGGAGAATCATAGAAAATGAGGGTTGAAGGGAGCTCAGGAGGTCACATCTGGTCCAAAGCAGGACCAGCCCAACTACATCACCCCAGCCAAGGCTTTGTCTAGCCAGGTCTTAAACACTTCCAAGGATGGAGGTCCCACCTCCTCTCTGGGTGACCTGTTCCAGTGCTTCACCACCCTCCTTGGGAGAAAGTTGTTCCTAACATCCAGCCTCAACTTCCCTTGCTGCAGCTTGAGCCCATTGCTCCTTCTGTCGTCTGCCCCCACTGAGCACAGTCCGGCTCCATCCTCTTTGTTACACCTTGAATAGTAGCCTTCGACCACTTGCAACCCCCCTCCGTCTCCTCTTTTCCAGACTAAACAATCCCAGGTCCCTCAGCCTCCCCTCGCCAGCCCCCCCAACTATTTCATTGCCCTCCGCTGGACTCTCTCCAATGTGTCTGCATCCTTTCTGCACCGCGGGGCCCAAACCTGGATACAGGACTCCAGATGTGGCTTCACCGGTGCCGAATAGAGGGGAAAAATCACTTCCCTCAATCTATTGGCAATGCTGCTACCAGTGCACCTAGGATACCCTTGGCCTCCTTGGTACCCAGGGCACACTGCCAGCTCATACTCACTTGCTGGCCACTGTAACCCCTAGGTTATCCCCAGGCGATCTTTTCAGGGCAATAAAATGACGGCAGAGAACACGTCACACACTGCTGCCTTATACAAGTGTAGAGCATTATCCCGGTCAGCTCTGCCCTGGGGTGAAAGATGGAAGCCAGGGCAGCTCAGTCACACACCGCACACGCTCAACAGATGCGCTCGACTTTGGAAAACATGCAATGGGTGTCACATGAAGAAAGCCAAACTCACTCTGCGTTAGTATTAGCAGCCAAAGCAACAGTGGGAATAGCTACAGGTGTCACAGGTAGCGCTGGCGGCACGGCTCTGCGTGGCATGACATCAGATTCGCTCGATGCGGAGCCGGCATCAGCGCGTAATGGAGCGGTATCGCCGCACGCATCCTAACGCCGTTCTGCAGCATTGCATCCGATGCAAACCAGGGGCTGCGGCCCCGACTGTCAGGGAACCGGGCATTGCGTGGGATGCACGGTTTCCTGCCTCAAGCAAGTCCCTTTGAGCAGGCGGCACTGCCGACCTGCCCGTTACGGGGGCACCGCTGGGGTGCAGCCCACCGCTGGCCCTGCACGCCCCCCTCTCCCACTTGCCACCCACACCTTGGTGCTAAATAACTTGGAGAGGTTGCTTCACCCCAGAGAAGCGGGGGTGGTGTGAACTTTAGGGCCTCCACCTCTCTCGGCATCAGCAGAGATTTTTAACTCGCCACTTTGGGCTGCCAGCGACATCCCACACATAAAGGTTTGCCCTCCTTGGGCTCACAAGGATAACAACGGGGAAAAAACCCCATGCAGCTTACCGCCACCGAGATCCCCGTGTCTTCAGGTCCATTCCCTGCATGACCCGGGGCGCTGATGGCCTGCTCCAGGGTAACTTCCCTCTCTGTCCTCATGCCCCTGCCTGGCTTGTCTTCCTTCCTTGCTGGTGGCCAGAGACTGGTTTTTAAGTTTCTGGGCCTTTCTCCTCTTCCATTCACTTGCTCCCACCCGGTGCAGGTGGCACAGGAGGTCCTCGTTACCAGCACAGGGTCTCCAGGAGGGCTGGGGGGCTGCAGCTTGTCTCCAGCTGCCTCTCGTCACCCTTTCTGGCTCTAAAGAGCCTCACCTTGGCTTAAAGGGACCTAGCCCTGTGGTCCATGCCCCCCATGCCAGGGCAAGCCCCCCGTTACACTCCTCCTAGTGCAAGCAGGCGCTCTGGCTGCTCGGTCTGTGTCCACCAAGCGTGCGACGCGCTCCTCGCTGTCGGTACCGTGGCGTGGTGTCTGGTTTCCTCTGTCTACCTGCTTGTGATAAGACGCTACCACTGAGGCGACGCTGCGGTGCTAACCTTTGCACAGCTGCTTTCTGCGGGGGAGCGTGCCCCAAATGCCAAGTAGCAGGGCTTTCTATAAGCGGTGTCCGCTTTTGCTGGTCTGCAGCTGAGGGATCCCTTGTAGTCCTGCCTGCCTGGGAGGAATGAGATTTAAAAGGAAGGGCAGGCACATCCCCACTGGCCGCTGCTGCCCTTCCAGGGGGAGGCTTTTCCCTGCTGGAGGCCCTCTCCCTACCTCTCGGAGCAGGGGGTCTGTGCAGCCCCTGCATGCCCTACCTGGGGTGGGCCCTTGCTGACCATGGAGCAGCTCGAGGGAAGGACTCCGTTCGGGTTTAATTATATTACATTTTCCTTCTGGGCCTGTCTGTGCATGCGGGTCTCTCGGAGCTTGCTTTGGAGCACCGAACACCAGGCTCCAGCTTGGCTGCGTGATTAGGTGCAGGGTCTCCGGTCGACCCGCCCCGGTCAGGACGCCGCTCGAAACGATTCAGCGGGCAGGACCGTTTCCATCTCGGCAGCAAGGAGTCCTCATCGTGACCCACTTTCTAGCCCACCCTCCCTCCGCCTGTTCCCCCCCCGCATGACTCACCTGGGTGGCAACCGTGCTGGCATCGCAGGTACAGGAGCTGCGTGGGCCCGGCGCTTCGCATCGCATCGCTGCTCTCCCTCCGCTGCCTGTGGGTCTGTTCTCGGCAGCGAGAAGGGAGCTGTCAGTCCAGGGGAAACCCATTCATCCCGGCGGCGCGGTGGAACGGCAAGGCCACCCACCTGGCAGGCTGCTGGATTGCGGAGGTGGCGGGCCAGCGATTGCGTGGAGGGGGAATCTCACCCCGGCCTACCTGCCTCCCGCTCCCCGGGCGCCCCCGCCACCCAGCCCGGGGCCAGAGGAGGACCCTCCTCTCTTCCCTGCAGCTTCCTGTGAATTAGCCAGTTTCTTTTCACATCCCTAGCACCTTGCCACCAAAAAGCCCAGGGAGTCCTGGAGCAAGGGGATTAGGCACCCTCTCTCCCTGCTTCTCTTGCTGAAATGCTTGGAGCCAAATTCTAGCGTATGGTTGCATGGCAGCAGCATGTAGAAATGCGCCATAAATGTGAAACGTGCCATAAATACAGAAAGGTGAAATGTGCCCCCCCCCCAGTATCATGCTAGACGCTGTGCACACTCAGAGTTAGAGTCAACCCCTTCTCTAGAGATGCACACTTTAGGCAGACAACAGAGGAGGAGAGGAAGGAAGGATTATTGTGCCCATTTTACCAGGGAGGACTGAGGCCCAGAAGTGAAGTGGGCTTGTCTGAGGCCACACGGGAAGTGCGCAGAAGCGATTTGCACACGCACTGACTTGTGCAAGGGGGACAGAACTGACTTGCCCAGCTGCGGCCCCGGCGAATTTGCGGAGGAGACCGTTGTCGGGTCCAGAGGATGCACGCTCCTCCTGAGGCTCAGAGAGCTTGAGTGCGGGTCAGGGTTAAGGCGACCCTCACTCTTCGTTAAGGCTTCGGGCTTATTGCTGTCCTTGCGGGGGTGAATTTTAGCTCGGAGTGGGGGCGAGGAGCAGAGCCGGAGAGGAGCAGTTGCTGCCCTGGTGTGGTACTCAGGCCTGCCTACCCAAACCAGCCCAGCGCTACCCTTGCTTTTCCAGCTCCTTCATTTATTGCTGCTCCAATGGGCCCCTCCTCGCACATCGTCGGCAGCCCCGCGTCTCTGACCCTCGCCGCCCCCTGCTATTTCCATCCGGGGCTCTGCACGCTCCTGCGATGGCACCCCTCCATCCTGACCTGCAGCCCCGGTCTCCTAGCCTGGCTGGCGCTGCTCCCCGATCCTGACCTCCAGTCTCCACAGTTGTTCTGGTTTCCTGCGCCCTGTCTTTCAAATGTAAACTGCAAATATAAATCCGCCGGTAACTGCATCGGCTTCAGCAGTGCGTGTTGATGATACGCTTCCCCGGGCAAGTGGCCTAATCCGTCGCCTTGCTAAAATGCACCGTGCTCCATCCCTTGGGAAGTTCCCTTCAGTGCAACAGCACCCCCTTTCCCGGTCCGTGCCCAATCTTTGACCCCATGCCAGGCTGGGAAGAGCCGTGCCCCGATGCTTGGCTCCAAACACCGCGATCCAGAGACAAATTCCACTCTTCTCTCCCTGCAGATGGCTAGCTGGATGCCTGTACAGATGTGCATGACAGATGTGCAGGAGCTATGTAGCTGGCTCCCCAAATCTGCCTGGGAGCCTGATGACTCAGAACTCACTCCTGACCAAAGGAAAAAGAGGAAGAAAAGGTTGAGTCGATGGCCCTTAATATTACCCCGTGGCGCCTTCGGGCCACAGCAAGGGGAGCGTTTGTCACAGCCTGGAGTTTGCTCTCCAGTTTCTGAACGGGGATGAAATAAACAGGTTTTGCAGGGAGAGATGGGTTGGGGGGGGAAAATGCAGGTGCCTCCCAGCAATAACTGGATCTCATTGTAAATGCCAGTCATTCATATTTAAAGTGACACTTTGAACCTTCCTCAAAGAAATACACTTGGTTGGATCCCTTCTCTGCAGTGCGAACGAGCCTCCCAGGCCTGCTCGGTGAGCTTATTGGCTTCCGAGGATGCTTTCAAGCCGGTGTTGGCTCGAATGGTTGTCAACGCTTTTAAAAAATAACCTGCGCTCTCTCTCCGTACCGTCCCCGGGTTTGGTGTGGTACGGTCATGCATCGTTAAACTGCCGATGCCTTTCCTCCCGCAGACGGCTGCATTTCAGCCACGGGTCAAGAGAGCCACGTACCTGCTGCTGCGTGTATAATCAGCCCCGTGGTCGGGTTTGCAAGGCCTGCCGGGATCCGCGCCTGCCGGTTGCTGTCTATCTTTTAGATGTTCCCAGGGACGTCGTCAATTTGAACGTCGTTTTCACCTCTGAAAACGGTGCACCCATGCTCGTCACACTTAGCGCCTAGGATTGCTGTAACCGAAATCTTTGCTCTAGGTCTCCTTTACTTTGCATGTTTGGCAGCGTTCTGTGTACAGGCAGCTTCGTGGGCCAGCTGACAGTGCGTGTCCTCTCCCGGCTCTGGGAGCAGGGCGGTAGAGCTGCAATGGGAAGGAAAGAGGCAGCGGGCAAGTGCGCGCGCTGAGCGGGAGGAGGTGCACGGCTGCGTGATCCGGGGCTCGCTCCAAGGAGCCTCCTGGCCGTCGGGAAAGGAGCAGAGTAATGAGAAACCTTTACGGTTTTTAAAAGAGTTAAGAAAACAAGGCAGCCCGCATGCAGGGTGCTCAACCAGAGCTGACTTTTTAAAATAATTAGCCAACATTTTAAAAATTGCACATTTTTCCTCTGATACCGCTTCTCTCCCCTGCCTGCCTTGGCAGCGAGCTTGCAAAGCTAGAAAAGACACTCTGGGTAGCCTGACCTCGGCATTTTCCAGGCCTGCTCCCGACACTGTTCCCACTTGGCTTTTATCTACCCTGCTCTTGAATAGGCTGGGAAGAAAGAAAGAAAGAGAGGATGGTCACGCTCGGGATTCAGAGCTACGCTCTTTTTATCTTGCAAACATTGCCTCCAGTGTGCGAAGGCTGCTGGTCTATTGAAAAGCCCGTTATTGATTCTTGTTCTGCAGCGTGTGCCGGCCTGGCTGTACGCGATGAAGACAGACCGACTCTTAACTAGGGTGCGCTGAATATTACCTCTCGGTCAGCAGCCATAAGTGAAGAGCGTTTCGAGAACCGGTGCTTTTGCTGCGTCAGCTGCTTACACGTTGGCCTGGAAATGGGTGAATCGGGGGCCAAATCGGATCGGGCGCGACCAGTCCTCGTTTGAGCAAAACTCTTGCTTGCTTCAGACAGAACAGCAGGGCTTAGGGTGGAAGACTTTGTGCTCTCTCCCGTCTGAGGGCCAGGTCCTCAGCTGGTGCAAACGAGTCTGGATCCACGGCGGTCACCGAAGCTATGTCGATTTGCATCGGCTGGGAAACTAGTTGATCCTAAGACGATCAAAGTCAGAAGCTGCTTTGATTAACCCGAGGTATAAATAGCCTTGGAGGGGAGCGCGTGGCACCGACTGGACTTGCTGCGTGAGCCCTTCTCAATTATGGCCTCGGACACCTCCGTGCGGAGAGGACTGAACCGTGACGGGTCTGCCCGGGACAGGCCCGTCTCTCGGGAGAGCGGAGCAGAGGCAGGGCTGCTTTCTGGGAGCGCGGGGAGCTGTAACGTGGGGAGAGGCTAGCGAGACAGCGGCAGTGAACTTGCATTTCTACCCGGGAGAACTTTTCTCCGATGCCCGATGAAGGGGGTGCGCGCCCAAAAGCTTGCAACGAAAGCCTTTTTTGGCTTGCTTCGCAAAAATCTAGGTGGTCTACTAAGTGAGCACCTCCACCATGCGTCCTGATACTTTGGTGAAGGCATGGTGAAGAAGCTGTTCGCGTGTTGAGAAACGGGCAGGACGACTCTGCTCCACAGGCTTTGCGGCAGGGCGCGATTTCGTGTCTCAGCGGCGTGGGAGGCGTTGCAGCCGGGGGGATTGGGAGGGTGCGGAGAGCTGACGCGGGGACAGGGAAGCCCAAGGCGGGTCCAGAAGGTGAGGGCTGCGCTCTCTGTTGCTTTGCTGAAGATATTACACTCGTGGCTGCGTGCAGGCATATAGCCCAGGGACCGTCCCTCTGACAAAGGGACGTCTCCGTTCACTGCTGGCGGCAGTCCTCGCGTCCCCGGTGGCCCTGTCGCCGCGCTCTTGGCCGGTCGCTTCCAGCGCGTCCACCTCGCCTGCAGCCTCTGACATCCGTGAAGGGGAAGCGCTCGCGTGGAAGACGGGGAGCGTCGTCCTGCCCGTCCTTAGGGGACAAGGAGGAGGGGGAAGGCGCTGCGCAGAACAGGGAGGATGGAGAAGCTAAGGGGATGGTTTGTTCACTTTAGGCTTGTTAATGAGAGCTATAATGACAGTCGCCGGTCAGGGCAGAAAGGTTTATAGCCACCAATTAGAGCAAAAGACAAGCGTATTTTTGTATTAACAATACTAACAGCCTTCGCAGTCTATAGACGTTGCATTCCTTGATCCCGAAAGCAGGTATTGCTTTCTATAGCAGAGAGGGGCCATACGTCTCCTTTTAAATATTACGAGCTATATCCACATCCCCGTTAAAATCTGATGCAGCTGCAAGGGGCCGGGATGCTGACTGTGCAGGCGTGACGGCGCAGTCATTTCGTTTGTGTAAAACAAGCGCCAAATGGCTGTGCCGTAATCGGAGTGACCGCACGGTCGCGGCACCGAGCGGCTTCCAGGTGCGACGGGCAAGCGGTGGCTCGTTACTGCTCCTGCCATGCGATGCCACCGCGCAGCAGTAACGAGCTACAGCACAGTCCGCATGTCGTGTAGACGCGGCCGCGAAGTACCTCGAGTTATGCCAGTTTTCATCAGCGGAGAGTCTAGCCGTGTCTGATTTTCGTATCTGAATCCGATGCGATTCGCAGCATCGAAAATCTTGGAAGTGAAATCTCAGTGCAGGGCAGGCCCGCCAAATTTAGAGCTAGACAGCAGCAAGGGTTTACCAAACGCGTGAGCATTTGGGAACGTTTTCATGGAATTAGGTCTTTTTACCAAATCGCGGTATTTTTAAAGTAATAAGCCATCGCTTATTACTATTATTACTACTATTATTGTCATGCGGATGCTGCAGTGCTAGGATCCAGAAAGTGTTAGGAACAAACTGGAAGCAAATAAAAGAAAATTGCTCTACTTAATATCGTTGTCCAAAGAGCGACACATCCAAAAAAAAAACCCCCCTCAAAATATACAGCATAAAATAAGACATAAAAGTCCTTTTGGTTTTAACACAGTAAGGTACGTGTTAAAGTTAGGAGGTACGTTTTTAAGTTAAACTCTGAATAAATACAAATCGGGAATAATGGTTTGCTAACTTTTAAATGCAATTTAAAATTCAATATGGTTCTCATGGTGCTTTCCATTATGTCTGTCACATGCCATGCAGAGTGAAGTCAAAGGAATAACAGGCCAGGCATTCAGGGTTTATTCATTTCAAAATGAGCACTATTATCTATTGGATTTCATTGAAAAAAAATGCAGCTGGATTCGTTCCCAACCTGCTCAGAATGCATTTCGGTGGTGCCTAGAGGGTCCCTCCGTTTGCATTATGGGATACTTCATTCACATTTCAGCTGGTTAAGTGTAGCAATGGTCTCAAGCAAAAAAACCTTACATCTGGGTCATGCAGCATCCCTCGTGGCTGGGAAGAGACAGGACTTGACTGTAATGAATAGGAAGTCTTTGAGGGGGACGCTGGAAAAGACAGACCCTGGACGTCTCCTTGACCATGCGTCTTGCCTTGCTCCTGCTGTCTGAGCCTGGCCTCGAGTAGGTGGTCACGGGAAGTCCCAAGAACAGCATATTAACGGGCTGGATGTCACATTTGGGGGAAGGGATCGCTCAGCACCTTCAGTAACCGTTCAGCCGGAGCGCCCAAAAGGAGACGATCCTCTCGGATTAGGGTTAGTCCTAAATAATGCACAGGAGCTGGTTCAAGCAGCAATTACAACGGAGACACTAGAAATAGCGAGCAAAATGTAATTAAGGTCAGCAGTCTCAGTGGAGGAATCGGACCGCAAACGAGCTCGGTGGCATTCAGCGTCAGAGAGGGGAGCTTGCAGAAACCCAAACGCGGCGCGAGGAAGCTGACGGTGAAGAGCAAATGAACGGTTCGACGTGGCAGCGACTTGCGTGCCATAGCCGAGGCATTCCCTGCTGCGTGCAGGAGGGAGCAAGAAGGCCAGGGAGAAAACCTAGCACGATTAAGCAGCGAAGTTAATGCAAGAGCCTAGTTGAGGCCAACAGGCATCCCTCAGCCAAAGGGGATGCAGCCCACACGCAGAGCCAATTCGAAGGGCACGAGCGACTGCAAGATCGAAGCAGGACCGGGTCATGGATAAACGCGATGCTGGAGCCCGACTGAGCGTGAAAGTCCAACTTGGGAGGAGTAACACCAGTGAGCCATGCCCTGCGCTGACCTGTTTTAAATAGAGAGCGCGGCTATTAGCTAACGCGGTACGGGAGGAAGAAGGCGGTGAGCTTCAGCGCCCATTCATAATTCAGGCAGCCTTCGCTTGTGAGCTGGAGGCGGAGAGGCAGCGTAAGAGGTTGGCTTTGTACGCATGGACAGCTCTCCTTGGGAGCAGGGCACAGGGGAGGGAGCGGATGCTCAGCACCGGTAGCACCGCCGTGGTCCGGATGTACCTGATGCTCGTCCCGCCTCTATTTGTGTCTCGAATCCCTTGCTGCTTCCCCCTCTGCAGGAGTCAGTCTATGGCTTTCATTTTAAGGGCGCCTGTATTATTCGTCTGGGTCCAAAATCAGAGTTTTTTGAGTCATCAGAGACCATCTCATAGCCAGAGGCTACAGGGCTTGGGGTGCCAAGCCCATCTGGAAGCCCCTTCTCATCTCATCCAGCGTCCAGCAGGCCCAGCATGTGAGGGCATCAGTGGTCCGGAGTCCTTTCCATTTTTGCAGGCAGCTTGACGCATCTACAGCCGCTGATCATCTCCCCAGTGAAAGCCTCTGACATGAAAGGCGCCATCCTGAAGATGCAGGAGATCCCACCAGCCCAGCACAGCCCGGCCCTGGACCCCTTTGAATCCTCATGGAAAGTCTGTTCTGCTTCTGTGGAGCGCTAGGCAGTGGATGGGGGCATGGGGCAGAGGGCAGTAGATGGGGGTGCAGGTACAGAGATGAGTGTGCGGGCACGTGGATACGTGGTGTGAACTGCGTAGCGGGTTTTTAGTGTGCTTTGAGCTGCCAAGCGAACCACAGGGGCCGCTTGGCAGTGTTGGAGGTGGATGTAAATATATCAGGCCAGGTGAGAGCGGGGAGGAGGGTTCCCTTCCCCGTGACATCCCCGCTTCCCGGCCCTGCTCCTGCCAGAGCAGTCTGCATTTGCTGCAGGAAGAGCATCCTCCCTCCAGCCCCAGTCCCCACATTACTTGTCAGGTCAGGGCCAATGCACAGCGCGGCACGTTCCTTGGGTGCTGTCTCCCTCCCACACCTCGCCTCCTCCCCGCCTCCTCCTGCACAGCCTCCCTCATACTGACAGGGGTCAGAAGATACCGCAGTCGGATGTGATTAGGATCAGCTGTTCTTCCTCTCCTTCTTTATATCAAGCCGTGTAGCTGTCAGGCTGGATAACACAGGCGCCTTCTGACTCGCTGCACGGGCAGCGCTTCCCCCTCTGCTCTCGGGTGCTCGAGGGACGGCGCGGGACCCGCTGGGTTGTGGGGCCCTGGCACGTTTAGCAATTGCTGGCTTCTTCTCTCCCTTGCCGGCAGCTCTGCATCTTCCCCCTGCCCTGCAAAGTTGTTAACGCCCTGCTCAGATGTGACCTTGAGCATGACGTTCGTCTGCACGGGCTCTGGGCTGACAAGCCCAGACACCACGGTGATGGGGACCAGAGCGAGCAGAGCAGCGCGGTGCTGGCTGCCACTCCCTGCAGAGAACCAGCCCTGCCTCCAGAAATGCAGAACTGCTTCTGCGGAGCTCCCTCTCCGGCCAGCGGCCCTTTCGCGCGATGGTCCTGCCGGTCTGCCTGACGGCAGAGTCCGATTCCACCTCTTAACGTGTAGGAATTGAGGGAGGGGTGCACAGCGCAGGACATCTGATAGGCTCAGAAATTAATCGGGTGCAAAATTCACCGGGGTTTTTTTCTAGCAAATGTGGATTTGTGGTTTGAACCCCCCCCACCGGAAGTGAAGGTCTTCCAGCTTGTTTAACACAGCTGTTTAAACACTTATTCCCTCGCTCCTGGGAGGTTGGGGTTCTCTTCCTTTCCTTCTTTTCCCTTCCTTTCTTTCCTTTATAGTCTTCTCATCTTGCTACAGCGAAAACCCTGAATTGGCATGTTCCACGGTGCAAAGCGTCTCAGCCACGGAGTTAAAACGCTCCGAACACATCGCCTCAGTGTATTGGGATCATTTGTTTGATCATTTGCAGCATCCCTGGCTTGCCAAGTAATAATTGGGAGACCAGTGAGTAAAATCCCATTCAATTAGTCCAAGCCCCCGTCGGCGGCCTGTAGGCTGGTGCGTCTGTGTGGCATGTAGCTAGCTAGCTTCTTTTTGATGCTAAAATGTCTTTTGTCAACAGTGTCCTTTTAACTCTCTGGCCGTCTTTGCATTGCTACATGATTGTGCATATGATATATGTGTATCATAGGTTTATGTCTCATACACAAGAATATACAGGCACCTGTATGGCGCCCATGGGGGTTGAGGTCGCTCAACTTTAGAGATCGCTTCCTGCTAGCTCCCTTAGTCCGCTACAGCTCTTCCCCTTGTTGCTCTCGCCTGCCATGTCTTGATGGAGCAAGCCAACAGAAGGCTGCCTATGGGTAAGGAGACCATTGGGAATTGGATCCTGGTCTGAGCCAGATCCTCCTCTGCTCATCCCACTTTTACTGTAGCTGTGTCCTCTAGCTCAGAGCCCGCTACTTAGCTTTGGACTCAGCAGGGCATGCCCTCAGGATTGAGAACCCATCCCCCTATATCTTGCCACCACCTCTCAGTCTCTGGCAGAGCTCAGAACTTATCCCCTAGTCCCTATTTTATGTCTTCTCAATCATGTTTGAAATTCAGGGTGTCTGCCAAGCACCCCTTTCCATGGTTTCTGCCTCTCCTACAGCCACAACTGGGATCAACAGGAACAAAAAAATCACCAAAACCATAGGTGCTTGCTTGGCTCCAAACAAAAATGGCCTACCCAGAGCTAGTCTTGCCCTGGGATGGTGCTCTGCAAGCCTCAAATAAAGATAGAAAAGGGTCTGGAGCTTATCTGGTTCTCTCTCTCTTTCTTGCATATGACTTCAGAAAGTCAACTCCTCCAACCATTTAAGAGTAGACCCATCAATATTACGGCAAACTATCTGGTTCCTGCTGCAGAATCAAGCCTCCAGTCTGCTTCACTCCAGCTGCTGCTCTTCATCCAGATTCCCAGCCTGGAGTTCAGACTCTTCGCCTTTCCATGAGGAGCTCCTTCCTCCTATGGCTCCCATGGCCGGACTGCCTCAGGCCTGCGGCTTGGGTTTATAAAGGTGCTTCGGGTCACCTGACTCCTCTACTTCCCGACCGTCGGGGACTGCCTGCGCCTGGACATGGTGACCATCATGTTTCAGGCTCCTCCGCCTCTTAGTTAACTCCAGCAGCACAACCAAGTAACAGGACAATAAATAATGTACAACAAAAAAAAACAGGCAAAAAAACACCACCAGGGCAAGGGACCAACTGATCACAATGGATCATGGGAGTGAGCGGAGAGGAGGTATGTGCATTATAGGTACATGTGTACATTATACAATTATACAATATATTATATGATATGCCTATAATACACAATATTATAGGTATATACTTATAGTAGACAATATTGTATATGCCTATATATGGGTAAGGGGTGCCTGGGTGTATATTCCCTTGCATGAGGCATATACCTATAATACACATACATCCCATATATTGCGTATTATAGGTATAATATTGTGCATTTTTGGTATATATATATACACACACACACACACCATACCCATACATCCCATATATTGTGCATTATAGGTATACATATATGTATGCATGTATGTATAATACACAATATACAGGATGTATGGGTATATACATATATATATAGGATGTATGGGAGTGTGTGTGTATATATATATAGGTATTATAGGTTTAATATTGTGCATTATAGGTATATGCGGATATCTATATACCCATACATCCCATCTATTGTGCATTATAGGCATACATATATGTATGTATGTATAATACACAGTATACAGGATGTATACATATATATAGGATGTATGGGTATATACATACATACATATATACATATACATATGTAGTTACATACATATATGTGTGTATCCCATGTATGTATATATGTGCATGTATATCCCTATAATATACAGTATTATACCTATAATACCCAATATTATGTATTATAGGTATAATATTGGGTATTATAGGTACACACACATACACGCACATATATGTATATACCTATAATACACAATATCTGGGATGTACGTGTATTATAGGCATGTCTCATGAGTGGGAATATATGCCCAGGCACCCCTTACCCCCTTTCTCCCTTCTAGTAATGGGGAAGGGAGATGCCCCATTACACAGACGCTGCGAGTGGGCACCAATATCCCTGCACACAGGCACTGGTGTGACATCCCTGTTGTAGTGTGTGAGGTCTGAGGAGGCCACAAGGCACCACTGATGCCTCCATAGGCCTGACACTGATGCACAGCACAAGTGCCATCTTCACCTTCGGGGAAACCGCAGAGGGGTAAGGCAGGCGCAGTCGGCAGCGCCGGCGCGTTGTTGTGAAGGTGGAGCGGGTACAGGCGTGGCGAGCAGAGACGGGGTGTGTGGGCAGGGCCTGGACGAGGAAGGAACAGCCTGACGCTGAACATTATGTCCCTGATGCTGCTGCCTTCTTGACAGCGGGGCCAGATGGAAACAGGCAGAAATGGCATTGCATGGTAGGGAGACGGGAAGAATCGGCGCGTGATTCACTCCTGGCGCCTACCATGTTCAAGGGAGGAAACGACGCGAGGACTTGCACTGCCAGCTTGGAGGGAAATGTAATACTCTCTCCTGCAAAGTAAGCTGCTCGGGAGAGATGTCTCTTCCTTGCCCTCCTCTTCTCCCTCACCTACTCCTCTTGCCTGCTCGAGACACTGCAGTCTAGCCCAGCCCAGATCCTCCGCCTGATTTCTAGTCTAAGCCTGTTACAGGCTTACAGCAGGTATTGAGCTAACACCACTGCCGGGCTGCTGTGGACTGGCTCCGTTGCAGAACTGATCCTCCCCGTCAGCATCTGCAGCCTCCTGCTCCGGGCTGGATTTCCCCCGTTAAGCAGGGCATCCTGACGGCGGAGCGACCGGACGGCTCTGCAGGACAGCAGAGGCATCAGACCCACAATAATTTCCAGCCTGCTGCAGCAAATACCCCCCGGTGTAGCTCCACAGACGTCAGTGAGCTTGCACTGGGGATGAACTTGGCCCACGGAGGGTACAGATCATTTCTATAGCACAGATGTTTCCACCCTATGAGCTTTATTCTCCCAGTGGAGCAGTGCATCTCTAGGGGCAGTTTTCTTTTTCCTTAAGGGCAAGACTGCTCCTTCTCATCACACGGACCTGCTTGGAGACATGTTTTCAAGGGGGCTCTTGGCTCCCATGCTAAGGAGGAGGGGAAGGCAGCAGGTCTCTGTGACAGCAGTCTCCTTTCATTCCCAAGTGTGTCTCATTCTGCTTTCAGCACCAACGGCACCAGCTCCCGTTCCACCCCTTCTCTCCACCCTGATTCCCACCCCCCATTAGGTATGCAGCCCCTTGCCTAGAACAGGCATCACCTCTGCCCAGGCCGTCTGGGTAGCTTTTCCCCTACAGCCCCAGGCTGCCCTCCAGATTTTGACAACTATTTTAGAGGCTGGGCACAGCAGGGCAGGGGTACCCAGACAGGGTGCCAAGCCCAGGACCTCCCTCTCGGAGACACGAGACAACATGTGCCGTGCTGTGTACAAGCGCCGTGCTGTGTACAAGCGCCGTCTCTGCAGCTCCTGGAGCCGCCTGTCTTTCTCTCTCTGCCTTATTCACTCTCAGATCTTTTGTCCCATTGCCAAGACTCCATGTTATTTCTGTGTGCGCATTACCTGGCTCTCCTGAAAGCATTTTGGGATCCCGACCCTGCCACGACAGATGGTTTCTGTCTGCATCTGTAAGACGCTGACCGCTGACATCAGTAGGAGCAAGGTCAGCCTGCATCACAGTGCAGCTCTCGGGCTCTGCTGGACCCTCAAAGGTACAGTCTTGCAGCCCAGGTTCCCCCTAAGAATACCCAGATCTGCACTGCCGCTGCTGCTTTTCCTATGCAAAAGAGCAGAGACTGCAGAGTCGCCTTTTCTTTGTGGGCTACGGGAGTGAGAGAGAACCTCCCACACCCACTGCTGTGGATTTCAGGCAGCTGGGAAATGGTGGCAAAGCCTCTGGGTCCCCCCGTCCTCTTCCTGCCGGCTACGCCGCAGGGCAGGAGAAAGGGCCTGTAGTGAGCGAGACACAAAACGGAAGCTGGATGTCTCGTGCGCATAAAAACCCCATCCGGGGCAGTTTGCACAAGCTTGGGAGGGTTAGCTGCAGGGCGCTGGCCCAGCTCCAGTGGGGTGTTGTGTCCTAGCACCCTTCATCCCCCTGCCCTTTCACCCAGGGGAAGGACGGGGGGTCTGCTCTCAACCGCTGTGTAGCGTTGTTGCGCGCTGCCAAGTCACCCCGCAGAGGTGGCTGCATTTTGGAGACGGTGCAGTGATTCCTGGGCAGCTGACAAAGAGCGCTGGGATCTCTGGGGTATGGCAAGCAAGGGGGATTGTTTCCGGCTGCCTTCCCATCCTTGGAAATCCAGGGCAGCTTCTCTCCTCTGCCTTTCCCTTGTCTCTCTTTCTGGCGTGTCTCCCTCCCTGCTGCACTGCTCCCCGCCCTCAATCCCCCACCCACCTTCTTTCTGACAGTAATAGCCTCGCAGCGGCTGCCTTCGTACCCCCCGGGCCCGCGTCCTGCCCAGAGAGAGGCAGACGGATTATTACGAGGCACAATCCAGGCAGGGACTTTTTTCCCCCGCATCCTCTAGGTGAAAACATCGAGCTGCTCCCTTCCGAGGCTGTTACGCCGACGAGCGCCGCTCGTTCGCCCCGGGCCCCTTCGCCCCGTCCCAGTGGGTTTGCAGGTCTAAAAGCCAGGAGGGCTCGCGCGGGTTGACTTCCTGCAGTGTTCGCGGTGGGGTTTCTTTCCAGCTGAAGGCCTAATGGACGCCTATATTTCTAGTGCTTCGCCCCGCGCAGTGTGCGGTGACTCCCGCATTGAGGTCTCTGCCACCTCCTTCGAAGGCACGAAGGACCAAGCATCCTGCCTTCATAATCCAGGAAATTAAAGGCTTTGGCTACAGACCCTGTTCAGAACATCCCGGAGGGATTTAACCCCCGGGTCCTGCTGATTAAAGGCTCAGTCCTGCAGGGTGCTCAGCACCCCGGGCTCGCCCTGAAGCTGAGGGAGACGCAGCACTCAGCATCACCCCGAGAAGGATGAGGTCTTGTTTCCACGTGCTCTGAGCAGCGTGCCACATCCAGAGGAGCTCGCCAGCTGCCTACTAGGACATGAGATCCTTGTTGACACAGGAACCCCAGCCCCCTCCATCCTATATATCCCTCGACCTTTTGGCCTGTCCTAAGAAATTCGGTTTTCCACATAACCGTGCAGGTCTTTTTTCTTCTCGGCCTAGCAGGGAAGTCTCACGTGTGGCCTGCGCCTGCCCTTTCCCGGCGGGTCAGCGTATGGGTATTAGGCAGGCAATACATTTGCATCTGTGGTTTTGGCCGGGCCGCTGTTCGTTTACCCAACCATTTTATACCTATTTTGTTCTGGTGCCAGGACCACACAGCGTTCAGGGCAGGGCAGGATCAGGCCCGCCGCCATAAGGCACTCGCTCCGGTTGGAGAAGTTGACTTCGCAGGTGTCCGTTTGCAAAGGTCTTGTGGAGTTTGCAGATGTGCAAACAAGTATGGTGAGAGGGGAGCCTGCGGTGCCCTCCGCTGAAAAGAAGCAGAGTGATTTGATTATGGGTCACGGGCCCTATACTGATCACAGCACATGCCGCGGCTGCCGGCGGAGGGAGAATAGCAGTTTTGCTGGGAGGCAGGCTTACTAGTGTTGTATCCTGTCTGAAGGTTTGAAAGCTCATGGGTTTATTAAAATGCAGTCCATCTGCAGGCTAATGGCAAGAGGATTTTCTTTCCAGTGCTCATATAACATTGGCACGCCTGGGTCTGGACTGGTGGCTCCCATTCCTTTGGAAGAGAGTTGAGGGCTTTTATACAATTGATTTCTGCACATTTAGAGAAACTAAGAGGAGTGCCTTGCTCCTCCTCTGTTCTCCACGTCTTGTTCAGACCTGGTTTTACTGGCATTTGGTAGACACAGCTTCAAGCCTCACTGAGGGACCCATTGCTCGCAGGGTTGATCAGAAGCGCAGTGGGCACAAGCTGGATGGCAGGGCAGCGAAGGGGTCTTGCTGCGGCTCCAGATCAGGACTGTTTCCGAAGGCTGCCCTGCTCAGCTCAGCTGTAAATCGGTACTTGGTCATTTGGGCTGGTAGGGCCAAGGTGGCTGGACGCGATGCTGCAGTGCACATCACTTCTCGGTGCGTTGTCGACTGTGGGAACCGGCGTGTCTTAGCCATGCTAGCCTAATGGGCGCAGGAGAACCTTGGAAGTGTGCAAAATCACCCCGAATGCATCAAATTGCCTGCAAGCAAACAGCATCAGTGATCCACAACCCTTTCCATACCACATTGCAGTTTTGGGCTTTCCCTTGTGCCCGTAACGAAGAAGAGGGTGGTCAGGCTTTCCCTTGGACTTGAATTCCCGGCCCTCAGGCAGAGAGCCTATGATTTACTCTGATCAAGAGACACGAGGGTTTTGCTCTGGTGACTTATTTTTGCCGGGACCTGCATTTGGAAGCAGCTAGTTATTACGTTAATGAATCGTCTGATTTTCGGGGCTCCACTCCTTACCCTGTGCCCAAATAGCATTCGCCGTGGTGCATGCACGAGGAGTCAGGCTCCCATTTAGCTGCTGAACTGAGCCACGGGGGATCGCTGTTCCTTAGGGAATGTCACCCTGGTCTGTATCAAAATGTCACATCAAGGGGACATCCCAAAACTAGCTAGTGCACTGGGCCATGGTGGCTCAGGCACTCCAGTTTCTGTAGCCACAGACATGCTAGGGTTGACGTGACTAGCGTTGCAGTCCTCGATTTCCCCAACTGGAAGGGCCGGGCGCCGGTTCACAGCTGGGGGCAGCTGTTGGCACAAGCCCAGACCAAGTCTTGACCACCTTTGGGCCCCGATCACTCTCTTGCCATAAGCATGGGTTGTATGCAGTACCGCCTTCCAGAATCCGTCTCGAATTCCCATTTTTGAGGCCGGAAAAGGCAACGCGTGTGTATGCTTCTAGGTAGCCCCGGTAGCGCATCCGTGTTGTGTGCTCTGCTCTTGCAGAGCCAGCCAGCGCAGGAAGCAGGCATGCACATCGGCCTCCGCTCCCCGAGCTGCGCCGCTATCATTAGTGACACCGTTGTACAGACAAAAGCGTAAGACAGCTGAAGGCAGCCAGGCCCCGTCAAAGACTCAGGCAAGGAAATTAACAGTTGCTACGACAGGGAAAGTGAGAACATTTGGTAGGGAAGGAAATGTTATTTTCAGGCTCCTGAGAGGCTGCTCCAAATAGAGGAAGTCATGAAGCGACGTTCAGAGTTCAAAAGCTGGGGTTTGACAGTGTGGTGCGAGGATGGCGCTTGGGTTTAGAGTCCAGATCTTGCGGCCGGAAGGAGCCACCGGGTTCGCGATGTCTCACCTCCTGCCCAGCACACGGTGAGGGACTGCTTGCACGAATAAATCCTGTTTAACTGGAGCATCCCTTTTATCTAGTCTTGGTTTTAAAATTTCCCAGCGACGGTGAGTCCACCACCAGCCTCGGGCTGCTGTTCAGTGGTAAATACGGGCAACTCAGTCCCGGTCTGAACCCAGCCCGGAGCCTGCTACGCCGAAGAGCCCTCTGTTTTCATGCCTCTGCTCTCCGCTGCGGTGTAGATAGACTATACAGGGTGTTTATAAAAGTCCTTGTGCAACTTTAAACTTCATTAAAACTTTGGAGATACGCATGATCGCAGCAAACCGGAAATGGCGATGGAAAGCATTGTTCGTTAGGTTTTTTAACACAGTGTCAGCTAGGCATAGGGTAAGGATCGCAAATGTAGTTCATGAACTCACTCAGCGGCAACTGGAAAATGTTTTCTACGAGTTGGAAAACCAGCTTGAACGTGGAAGATGGCAGTTATGTTGAAGCCTGGAGATTTGAGCTGCATTGCACTAAAAGGTATTGAATTCAATCGCTGTTGACAGTTTGCTTCTATCGTGGGTACATCCAAGGTTATCACAGGGTAAAGTTGCACACGGACTTTATAAACACCTTCCCGCTGGTCAGCTAAGCAGGTCCAAGCTTTTGGAGGCACGTTTTCCAGCCCTTTAATTGTCCCCTCGGCTCGCCGTTTCGTCAGCCGCCTCCTCGTACCCATCCTCTAAACTCTGCATCGCATAACTACGTCACGCTTTCTAACAAAAGAAAGGGGCTTCCAGGCACAGTTGCCATCTGACACAGAGCTGTGCAGAGGGATTTGGGCTGCTTTGGCTTTCTCCTTCTTTTCCAGCAGTGTGCCAATAACCCTTCAACACTTTATCCGGTCTTTTTCCACCCCTTTGCACTTGTGTCCTGCCCATTCTCCATGGGCCCTCCAGTGTGCCAGCAGTGCCAGCCTCACCCAGTCTGGGGTGCAGATGCAATTGCCTGCGCGGTGCTAGACGTGCAGGGCCCCACGCTCTGGAAATGCGGGGATCTGGGGTCTGATCCCTATAATGCCTGATGAGTGTCAGGTCGCCTAGGACAGCTGCAAAGCCCGACGTGGACCCAGACTGGCTGTGCCAGCATTACTAAGGGCTGGAAAAGAGGTCAAAACCCAGGGCAAAGATGCTTGCCCTCCTGCCGGTACTTATTAGGCAGTTCTCTTGCTACACTGAGCCTAGGGGAGCTGCAGCTGGAAAAGCCCCCAGGGAAAACTGCCTGAGCAGCGAGCTTAAGTGAAGGACAGGGAGGCGACTGGGCTGGACAGGTGCGGGGCAGGATTCCCAGCGGGGCTGCGACCTCTCTGGCTCACACACAGCCCTGATTTGTGCAATGCCCTCCCTGCGCTCTCCTTCCTCACCTGCCTGCCCATCTGCCACCTCCCCCGGACCCACCTCGTCCTGCTCGTTAGGCCTGCGTGTTCTGATGAGCGACTTGTGAACGGTCCTGACCTCACTCCCAGGGAACTGGAAAGCAGGTAGCCAGGGAAGCTCGCGTATCCCTCCATGCCTTCCCGTCACAAGAGGATAGGCTTGCACCCTGCTCCCCAGCTCCTCCTGCCTCCCCTTTGGCACCGGTGGAATCAGCGACAAGTCCAGCTGCTGCCTCTTCCCCGTCGCAGCATCGTCCGCCTGCCGCTGCTGCGGGCTGGTGGGCTCTGGCGGGGGTGAGCTCTGAAACACAACCGGAGCAGAGCAACCCAACCCAACCCGGCAGAGGGAAATCAGAGGGGCGATTAGGAAATCACCTCCTCCGGGAGGGTGCCGTGAAGTTTTAAGCAGCCAAGGAGCCCTTTGGGTTGTCATGGTAACAGGGATGCCTCCCCCCAGGCAGGCTATGGACCAGCCCTGGAGCCGGCGGGGGGGGCTCGGACTAGCCCTATCTTGCTGCCTAGGATGGATGGCAGCTGTGGGAGCTGCTAGAAACACCCAGCTAATTCCCAGCCCCTCTCGCTCCCGTGAAGTCCAACAACGACAATGCGATGGCGCTTTGCATCCTGGGCCTGATTCAGCCCTCGCTCGGGGGTGCCGGCGATGGGCAAAGCGGGGCCCGGTCCCCTGCAGAAAGCTCCGGGGCGGTGCAAAGACAGGTGACGGGGGAGCAGCAAGAGAAAGGGTTTCCGCGCACAAGCAACCGATCTGGCCTTTGCACGTTGTTTCCCATTCGCATCTCCTGACAGCAAAGCGAAGTCCGAGCTGGAGGTGTTGGCAGCCCTGCTTTCCAGGCGGGACAGGCCCCGCTCTGCTCCCCGCGGATTCGGACTCCACGCTCGTTCTGGTAATACCCTCGTTCTGGTGCCTTCCAGCAGCGCATTAAGCAACATGACTAACATCTGCCACGTGATGTTTGTTCTCTCCTCCGATTCCCAGGGGGAAAAGTGTGTGCAGGAAACTGCTCTGCGTCGACAGGGCCGGTTTGCTCTGATTCGAGGGTATTTTGGTTGGTTTGTTCTTCGGCTTTACATCAGGCCCACGGGTTGCTCTGCTTGCATTTGAGGACCCCAGGACAAAGGCATGCGCCTTGCACGTGGGGGTGAGGTCCTGAGTCCCTTAGGAAAAGGCTTTCACCATCTCGACGCTGCCCAAGTCAAGCTCTGTGTGTGGCTCCAGGAGCGAACTCGTTGCCCGTGGGTCTCCTGCCCAAACCCACGGCAGTCTTTTAAATGCTCCGGGTTACAGACACGAGCACCTTGAGGATAAGGCTCCAAACTGTGAATGTGATTGCATCTTCTAAGGGAAGGGAGCGTATGGAGCGGAGGATCAGCGCCGCGTGCCTCCGCGCCGCCGGCCTTTCTGAGACGTGTTACATCCCTCTGTGCTAGGTGGAGATTGCTCAGCACCGCAGGCGTCGCGCCCGGGTACATGACATTGCTGTAGTCCCGCTAAGAGGTGATGAAGCGGTGATGAGCTGAATGCCGGGACAGGACGGCATCTCCCTGCCAACCCGAGAGGATAGAAAGCACTGCTCTCGCGTGCTGTTATAGGAGAGACGCGTGCCAGGGAGGAAGCAAGCAGCGTTCCTAAACCTGGGCTGAATTAACTCGTTGTGGGCATGGCATCGAGGTCTTCAGCGTGCTTTCCTCTGCCCACCAAAATCATCCCTTAGATGCAGCCTTCGCTGGCTCTTCTTTGCCATCTTGTCCCAGCTTGGACAGCCCTTGATGTGTGCCCTTTGCATTTGACGGGCACGTGCATCCATCATCTGCATGTAGGAGGACCGGAGAGAGTCGGGATCTGCGTGAGCCTCCCCAAGTCGAAGGGCTAAGGGGAGAGACGCAGTTTCCCAACAGGGCTCACTGGGTGCGTCTCTCCAGGAAGGACTCGGGCCATTTTAGCGCATTCCCCTGGACCCCTGCCACCTCTCTCAGACAAGAGCATTATCTCATGGTCAACGGTGCTGAATGCTGCAGAGGGATCCGGGAGGCTGAGAATGGATGTCTGCCCTCTTTCCACTGACAGCAGGAGACCATTCATCACTGCCGCTAAGCCAGTTCCAGCTCCAGATTGTGCCACGTCTAGCATATTAGCTCCACTTACATCAGCTTGCAGTTGATCCTCAGCTGGTTTTCCTGCGAGCTTGCTCAGGAATGGAAAGGTTGACCCTGGGCAACGGCTGGCTCAGACTGATGCTGGATCCCGGGAGGAGTCCGTCAGCGCGGGTCAGGCTGTTCGCGTGGGGAAAGGGGAGAAGGAAGGGAGAGTCCTTCCTTGAACGGTGCGCTAGGGATTTCACCTGCAAGCGGCTAACGTTGGCCACGGTGGTTTTAAACGAAGGAGCTGCTCCCGAAAAAGCATCACGGGGGAGCTGGCGAATAGTTTCAGCGCAGAGAAAGGGGGAATATTGCAGAGACGCCAAACCTGCTCCCATCCACATTTTTAATGGAAACATGTGGAAGCTCTGGGTTAAAGAGCTGCCGCTTCACAGCCGATTGTGTGACTTTTTTAGAAAGGGAGGGCGCCCCCGAAACAGAACAAGCCGCGTTTTGCCCCCTCTCGCATTTCTCCCTCTGATTTTTGGCTACTAAGCCAGCAGCTCAGCCACGTGCAGACCCATTCAGGACTCCCTATCCAAGTTGGAGTCCCAAGCTTTGGGGAATAGGTCCTTTTGGATGCCTACTGTGTCTCAATGAGCATCCGTGCTAAATCCTGGGAGTGCGGATGCTCTTTGCGCTGGTGGGCCTACAGGAGCTTGAGCGTGCGCTGTCCTCGTTGGAAGATGGGCTGATTCCCCGGGTGGGAGCCGGGAGCTTCCCGGGAGGCTGGTAGGAAGGTCCTCTTGGTCTGCAATGCAGCCTCAGCCCAGCTCCAAGGTGTTTGCTACGTGGCTTGCTCTCTCTAGCAAGCCTGTCTTCTCCACCCCTGGCTTCCAGGCCTCTGCCCCCTCCTCTCCACCTGGCACAGGGCGTTAGAAAGCTAAGGCGACGTGATGCTGAGATGAGATGAAAGGGGTGAGCGTGCGTGCCCGTGGCTAGCATGCAGCGATAAGGATTCGCCAGGCCCTGTGGGTAAAGCATCGCTGTCCTCAGCAGGCTTTGAATGAATTGGGGTCAGCCGTCTTTCTAGTTGCTCGGAAGGGCTCTAAACCGGGTGACCATCTGCGCAAGAGGACGGCTGGGTCATGATGCCTTTGAACTTGGGGCTGGGGGGGAGCAGCCATATAGCTGGACTGGAAAGTCGGAGGGAAACCAGAGAAGAGAGGGGGTTTGGGGCATTTGCATCCGCAACCCCTCGGGGCGATACATGGCGCGGGATCGTGTTACACCGATGCAGCACATCTCCAGCCTCACGGCGATCCTCCGCCTGGCCACGGCTGCAGTCAAAATCATTCCATTTCATCTGGTTTTGTTGCAAAACCATAAAGGTCAAACTGCACTTTCGGGGATCCAGAAGCGCCAGCAGGGCCAGGCCTCCTGCAAAACCAGCGCACCCTGGGCTTGCTCGGAGCCAGGGGGATGCAACGGGAATGCAGCATCCCGCTCCAAGGTGGAACAGGCAGCAGCACACACGTGCGAGCAAGGCTGAGTTACATCTGCTCTGGGAACTGTAACTTGGCTTGTAGTGCATTTAAAACCTCCACCCTGATGCTGCATTGACTCGGGGCTTTTTATTTTTCTTTTTGCCTTTAATACAGACTATGTCGAGCTGCAGCATGTGGCACCTTCTGCTCTGTTCACCTCGCAGAGCGCTTTCAGGCCTCTCTGTTTATTGTTTCCTCCAGACGACTCTGCTTTTTGCCTAGAAGTGCTTTGCACGCGGCTGTAGAAAGATGCGTGCGCGTAGGCGTGTCAGGGAAGGGTTACTTGGAGGTGCGCGCGCCTCTAGGATGGGGTGGTGCGTAGGGCTGTCCACCGCCACTCTGCGCAAGGCTAGGACTGGGCACGGGGTGAAGCGCCTGCATTTCCTATTTGCTTTTTCGGTATCCAGGCAGACAGCCTGCTTTTCCATTATGTGCACAATGGCAGTCCAGGGAAATCATGGCAATCTGTCCCGGCCAAACCACAGGCCATAAAGCCGAGGCAGGAAAACGCAGGAAGACCTCTTGCAGCTAGCAATTGCCAGTCCCCGAGCAGACCTTCGGAGACCGTGCAGTGGCTTGCTGGTGCACTGTGTGCAGAGTAAACACCAGCAGCAGCGTATATCGTTGCCCGGTTCCTTTGCAGCCCCCTACACCATTTATCCGCTCGCTCTGCCCCCAGCCCTCCTCGATTCGGTTTGCTCTCTCTTTCTACCCTGCTGGGTGCAGAGAGAGACACTGAGGCACAGGTGTGCTCAAGTTCTCAGAGCAGGTCTGTGACATAGCAGGGATTTTAAATTGGCATCACCTGGCACCTCATCCAGCAGCGCGTGCAGTCATTAAGAGTGATTCTCCCTGAGACCACCTTAGGGGCTTGCGTTGCTGCCTATCCCTTGAACGCCCCGGCATCCCCGCTCTGCTTGGGGTTGATGCCCGTGGTCGGAGCTGTGCTTGGGGTTGATTTCTTGCTATAGGCTGCCAGGCTGGTGCTTTCCAGGCCCTCCAGCCTCTCCTCCCAGGAGCTCCCCCGGCTAAGACAGCCCTGCACCGCAGGCTGCGGAGGCTGCAGCTGGCTGGGGCCGTTGGTGCTGCAGAGCGTGGGGTTGCATCCAGCGCTGCGACCCGTGGGCTGCCGGATCCCCCCAGGTCATGGCTGAGGCCTGGAGGGGGATCAGTGCGTGTGGGATTGGATCTCCTCTGAGTCAGGGGAGATGCCA
The DNA here is from genome assembly GCA_030014935.1 of Caiman crocodilus. Classification (NCBI taxonomy): domain Eukaryota; kingdom Metazoa; phylum Chordata; order Crocodylia; family Alligatoridae; genus Caiman; species Caiman crocodilus. The sequence continues at coordinate 3,571,846 of JAGPOW010002791.1, read as the reverse complement.
GGCCAGGCACCTTGCAGCCGGCGCTGTTGCTCGCGAGAGCCCACGTGGCAATGCAGCATTTCCCTGCTTTCCAAGGAGGAGAAGGGGGGATCGGGGCCTCTGCCAGGCAGCTGGGGAGAAGCGGGGCTGGGAGGCGAGAGTCTAAGCATCCCGGCGTCCTGCACCCAGGTATCTTTGGCTTGCGTCGTCTTCATCAGCCGCTCGCCCGCCGCCCTCCGTCAGTTCATTGCAAGCGACAGATGGCTGCAGACGTGACGCCCGCTCCAGATGTTAATCACGTCGCGAGCTGGAAATAGCATCCCGGTGCCACTTCGGGGGCAGAGGGGGCAAAGGCATCAGGCAGGGGTGCAGGCGGGGAGGACGATCAGCTAGATGGCAGCAGCCTCTCCTCCTGGGCGCCAGGCTTTCCCACCCCATCCTTTTGCACCAACTTCTCCGCATTTCTCCGGATGGGGCTGGATTTGGCTCTTTCTGTTTACCGATTAGGCGACAAGCAGGGACGGAGCGTTCCCGGGTCATTGCCAGGCGAGGATGAAAGGAGCTGGAGGCCGAACCTGGGGCCTGTGCATCCGGCTCCCAAACCTTTGCAAGCGACTCGGATAAGAGCGGGGTTTGCAACCCATGCAACGGCGCGCCTACAGCCCCCAGCCCCGTCTTCGGATCTGCCCGGCTGGAAAAGTCAGGCGTCGCGCTGAAGGCAGGCAGCAGCTGAGCAATCTGGAGCCAGATCTGGCGTTCAGACAACCCAAATATTAGGAGTGCTGTGATCTGGCTCACTGGAGGGATGGGGAACAGCTGAGAAGTTCAGATCCGGAGCCAGACTGTGATTCAAGTCAGCTGCTCCGAAGTGGTTCGTAGTCCTGGCTTCTGCTACATTTAGGGACGTGCGGGTTTCGGTTAGGGCCCAGCCGTCGTGCCTACAAAAATCGACCGTTCTTAAATGAATTACCTAACCTAGTTACCCCGTGCTCTTCTTTATCCTGAATTCATTTCTTCAGCAAGACTTATGAGGCCCGTTTGGTTTTGTTCGTCGAGACATTTTGCAGGAAGGAATCGCAAAGGGCCTGGCATCCTTTTTTTCTGCACCGTGTTGACTCTGAAAACGTCTCTGATCCATTTTAATACAAAATGGAAAATTAAGTATCATCAAATTCAATCTCCTTCTGTGAAAGAGATGCTCCGGAAGATACGCGGTAGGGAAGAGTCTGGCACGGATGCCTGGAGCAACGAGCTAAATAGGATCGATTTCTGCTCCTTCCTGCTTGTCACAAGCCTCTGGACGACAGGACTGCTTGCGCCCCAGTAGCATGTTTGGGATAGTTTTTCTCTTGAAGCCTTGCCTACCGGAGCGAGGTGATTTCTATTTTGTTATGGAAAGGTTGTATTTCTGAGAAAAACGCAGCTGCGGAAATAAGACAAAGCCCCCCCAAACAAAAGAGCTTTACACATTTTATTTCAGCATTTTCAAACCAAAACACGTTATTATTGTCGGATTCAAAGCAACTTTTCATTTAAAGATGATTACTTCCATTTTCTCCCACAAACAAACGTTCACGTGTTTGCATTTGATCCCAAATGAATTTCCCTCAACTTCTCAATTGCCTGAAAAGAGCTCAAGACACTTGTGTTTCTGGTTGGCCTTGAATAACATAAAGCAATGGCTGGGAATTATGCAAAGCAGATTTACATGAGATCTCAGGGAAAAAAAGAAGTCCTTACTGTTAAGGAATAGAATAGACTCCCCAAGGAGGGGTTTTCAAGAGGAGTCTGGATAAGAGTTGGACTGTTTAGAAGTAGCACTCCTACATTCATAAAAGGGGTTGGGCTAGATGACCCCTGATGTCCCCTCCGGCCCCATGATTGGGAAAAAAATTCAATATTGCAAGCAAACAAATTAAAAGCGCAAGTCACCTGGCTTAGCTCCGCTCCGCACCAGGCTCGCGGTGCAGCCCTCGAAGGCTGTGGCTAGATGGTACTGCTGAAATGATGAAGAGCACAAAATATTGAAACCTAATGGTGATCATCTAGATCGTATTGCTTCTGCCTGTCTAGGCCAAAAATACCGTTATAGCAGGGCAACGCGGCATGGCATGCCATTCGCATCGTTATAACACATTGATCGGTCCCTTACATATGGGGAAGAGCAACGAGCGTTAAAAAAAAACTTGTTGGAAACCTTTATGGCTTTTTATACAGACTTCAGTAGGAGATGAATGTGTAGGGCAGATGGGCTGCTACTGGGGAAGCCCAGTGTCCAGCCGCTTTCAGGAGAGTACCTTCGGAGCGACAGAGATGACCAGTATTGCCAAGTTGGTCTTAAAGTCTACGCTTTGGGGATGGGAAAAACTTAGCTCTTTCTTCTACATATACGCACATGCACACACACATACACATTGCATACATACACATACACACACATGCACACATATATCTACATGCTTACATATGCACACATATATATATACACACATATGCACATGCACACACATGCATACACATACAAATCCACAGCCTGTATCCCCCGGGCCAGAGGGTACAAACCCGTCCTCTTTGCTATTCATGACGCCTACTTCTCACCTGCCCACAAGACCAGCCGGGAGAAGCCCCTTAAATAGCATGGTAGCAGAGATCACACGAGCTTTTCCTTCTTAATTAGGAATTAGGGTGGGGAGAGGAAAGCAGAGGTAGTAGGCAGGTCGAAGCTATCTGTGATAAGCAGGGAGTTTGGAATTTATCCACGGATAGTTAATTGGTGTAGGGAATAGCTCAGCCTCGAGTACTGGCACTTTTTACTGCCTTCATAAATCACTGATTACAGGCCTTAGAGCAATAGCAAGCAAGCCAGGAGACCTTTGAAGAGTAAGTGGAATTAGGAATGGGCTTCAGCAGGTGGGGAAAACAGCAATCCCCTTGCTATCTGACCTTGTTTCCCATAGAAATTGCCTGGACAGAGTGGTGCCGTTAGCCTCTGGCACCTCGCCCTCCCTCCGCACCTGAGATTTCGTGCAGGTCTTCAGGTCAGGAAGGCATCCAGCATGGGGTCAACCTGGAGCGGGGGACCAGCACTTCCCGAGAAAGGGAAGGGACAAGGATTTGATGCTGGCGACATCGAGTCTGTTCTGAAGAGCAATGAAACGAGGCCAGGGCCGTGGGGTCAAAGCCTCTGGCTTGCGTGGTCTCATGCTGACCCAGCCTGTGAATTGAGCGTTAGAGAGAGAGTGAATAGAGGCGCAGCAGGAGACGAGGTGACAGGGCTAAGGGCATTTGGGGAGCCAGTGGCAGAGCCAGCAAGAGACGCCCCCCCACGCCTTCGAGGCAGGATGTCAGAGGTGCAAAGCAGGGTGCCGGCTGGAGGTGCCCTCTCCGCACTTTGCACGAGGCAAAGGTCCCTCATCTGGGGCAGGGCACCCTGCCTACCTGCTTCAGGGTGAGCCAGCGATCCCGAGGAGAGGACCCTGGAGCTGGAGACAGCTGCGTGCTCAGGTGCGACAAGGGTGGGCAGCGTCCCCCTCAGCCGGCAACGCAGCGTGCGAGCTGGTGACACACACCCACGGGTCTGTCTAGGAAACCCCAGCGTCTGCTCGCTCCCCGGGCTGCGAAGCTGCTCGCTTTTCCAGAATGGATTCTGCTTAGGCTGCACATTACCGTCCATTAGCGCTTCCGCCCTCGAACATTTCGTCTCTGCCAGGCTGGCAGACCTCCGGAGAGCCGGCTGGGAGCAGCTGGGAAACGTTTGCAGCTGGAGAGTCCTGGGGGTGGGGAGGGAAGGACAGCTGGGGAAAGGTCAGGAGGAGGCAGGAAGGGTGGGAAGACAGGAGGATGCACGGAGGACGGAAAGCCCGACGGGTCCGTCTGCAGCTCCGTGCAACCAAGGGCAAGCTCGTATCCCCACCCCATGGTCAGCACGGCCTGGGACCATGAGAAAGGTGGCAGGTTGAGTCCAGTGTCGCCCCTAAAGCACCCGGGAAGTGGAGGGAGCAGCTGCTGTGACTCTTGAGACCCTCCTCCTGGGCTGGGGACAGACATCGCACACAAACCGCGATCAGAAACGGGTTGCAAACCCTAACAGACCAGTTCAGGGCACGCAAACCAGTTTCAACTGGTTTAAGGTCAACGCTGTTGAAAGCGGCATCGGACTGAACAGATTTCGGTCAAACCGGTTTACGGAGACCACGCAGCGGTGGTCAGAGCTGAAGACGAGAGGTCGCCCCAGTAGAAGGGCAAACCAAGGCCAGGTCAGAGGCTTGGCAGCGTTGTAAATGCACCTGATGCTCATGCGCTACCCCGAAGCGACCCAAGGGAGAAGGATGTGGGGTGGGGTAAACATGCCTTGATGTAAACGGAGCTACGCCACGGCTGGATTTGGCCTTGCCTCATCACAATAATGTCCCTGGCTATAGGAGAAGCCTGCCCCCTCCCCATCGTGGTCTCTCCCCTCCGTCCCTGGAGGCAGGGGGGGGACTGAACAGCGATTATTTATCAGAGACGCTGCTGGGGACAGTGCTGGAGTAATCCGTCTTTCCTGCCCGAGTGCAGGGGGGCCAGGCCCACCCATCTGTTTCCAGCCCCTAACATCTACGGAGGCCTGACCCTCTGCGGGGGCCATGAGATGGCTGCAAGAATTGGGGGTGCAAAGCAGCTCACGCCGCCCGCCTGCCTACGGGCAGAGCCGGGCAGCGTGGCCAGGCTAAGCGGGCGTCCTGCTAGCTCCTTCCCCTCCCTGCAACCACCTTTGAATCGGCCGTTCCTCCTGCTGGAGACAGAAGCCAGGCAGTCTGCAGTGGCTATTAATAATTCAGTCCCAGTTTGCACCCTCTAGCGAGAGCGAGGAGAGGATAAAGCTCCCCTTCCGATCAATCTCCCATTGCTTTCAGACAGAACCTGAGAAGAGGCGGGCTGCTGCTGCTGAGCCCCTGGCCAGCCTCCCTCCCCAAAGGTTATCTGGCTATTGATCCCAAGCAGATACGGCTGGAGGCCCTTTCCCGGCTGCAATGCCTCTCCGCCGGCGGGGCCATGGGGCTATCACATACCCTTTGGGGAGGGTGACATCACGTCCACAGCGTTCACTCAGCTCCCCTGGGCCAAGGGGTTTGTCGGCTCTCCATTACAGCGGTGTAATTGCAGAGGAACCCCGCCCGAGGCAATCGGGTTGGGCCAGATCCTTCTCCCTGGTGCACTGCTGTAAATCTGGAGGAAGCCACTGGAGTCTGCATGGCCAGGGGCTGATCCCACAGCAGCTTTGTCTGGGGATGCTCTCATAAGAGTGTCTACGTGTGGTTTCGTCCTTTGCACACGCCCTCCGTCCGACTGTACAATCACAAACCCAAAGGGCCAGGGTCTCCTCGCAATTGCACAGATATAAACCTAGAGAACGCCGTGCGGTTAGCAGGCGGCTGCTTTACGCCAGCAGAGATCTGGAGTGGATCCCCTGAAGGCCGCACCTTCCCTTTCTTCTTCTTCTTTATGTTCAGCAGATATCTGCTGACAAGCTGACTTTGGATGTGGATCCCTGGGCTGTTCTGCGGCTGTTGCTTCTAACCTCCCGGAGGTCTCATCCTTATCCCTGTGATAACAATGTGTGATATCTCACCTAGCCAGTTAAGACTTCAGGAGGGAAGGATGTGGTCAGGTAGAAGGGAGAGGGAGCAGCGCACACGGGACCAGGAGGAAGGGATGCTCATCCGCTTGTCTGGAGGCTGTAGTGTTTTCCCAGGCAGAGTACGTGGCTTCTTTCGTAGGCCACCGCTCCGTGCTGTAAAATGGGGTTGATAACACCCACCTAACCACAAGTGTTGTGAGGGTTAATTAGTACTTGCAAATCACTCTCAGTATGAAAAGTCTGCCAGTATAATGGGAAGCAGGAGGAGCAGATGAGCTTGGAGAAGCCGGCAAACAGGCCTTCTCCCTGCACCTCCAACCATTTCCGTGAACAGCAGCGTTGCAAAACTCAGCTCTGGACTTCCCCAGCGGTGGTTTGTATCCCCGGGAACTCAGAGTTTCTAGGGTGGGATCATCAAGTCCGACCCCTGCCCTGGGCAGGAGCGAGCGCTGGGGTCGTAATACCCCAGGCCGGTATCTATCCAACCTCCTCTTGAAGACCCCCGAGGGGGGATCAATTAAATGGGGGGACTGAAGTTGCTGGGATTACGAGATCCTGCTTATCCAGGTGCTAGTCCAGATGCCTCTCGTTTAGTTGTCATCTCTGCCTCAGTTTCCCCACCTTAAAAGTGGATGCTGGTCTCTCCTGGACAGCACTTTGAGATGGGTCGGAGAAGAGCTCAATGGTGTTCTTGGCTATGAGCCTTTCTGATGCAATGGTGGCAGGCATCAGAAATAAATCAGTACTAAAACCAGCGGAAAGAGGAGGAGGCTCCCTTTTTTGCACCCTGCTGCCATTTGGCCCTTGGCGTCAGACTCTTTTGGTCTAGGATGCAGCTTGTCACCCGCAGATCCTTTGGGATGTGACCTTTTGCACGACCTCTCAGTCTTTTCCTTTCTTCTTGCTCAGAGATTTCCAGGTTGCGCCGAGGTGAAAGGAGGGGTCCAAGCGTGCAAGAAGTGCGTGTTTCTTCTCTCCCCTTGTCTCGCGAAACCCGGCGCCGGTTTCCAAATGCCGGCGCTGTGCGTGGCTGTCTGCTGCTCGAAGGGAGGGCGTCTGCTCTGAAACGCCTTTCTCCAGCGGTCCCTGAAGCAATTTCTACCAGGCCGCGCGCGTTATACTGAACAGTCCTGTTTAAAAAAACGCACGGACAGCTCGTAATGGAGACAGAAAACGTTCCCCTCCTGTAGGAAGATAAAGATGCACTTAAGAAACCTGCCTGATTACATATTGACCCGCGAGACAAAGCGAATCCAGTGGAGCCAGCTCAGCCTCCTAGGAAAACTCGAGACAGCTCATCATATACCCCGGTGAAGTCGCTTGTTCCTTAGCTGCTGCCTTGCTGATGAACAGTACAGGTATGAACGAGCAGAAATGCATGTCCCACGCTGGCAAATCTGCCAGCAGGGCTTTTACAGCTGTCATTAGCATCCCAGGCACCTCCAGCTAAAACCCGTCCGCCACACCGCGGAGCATTCCCCTGCTGTTACCCAGCAGACCAGCTTGAATTTTCACTTGGTCGCACGGTTGCATCTTGTCTCCAATGTAATTTAAACGAGGAGCTCTCCAGGGCGAGGACGGTTTCACTGCGAGCGTCTGTATAGTGCCTAGCGTTGCAGTCCTAGCCGAGGGCTAGTGCAATCCAATGGCTCAAAATCTGCACGCTCAGGTGCGTAAAGCTAAGGGCCTACGTCCGTGTGTCGGGAATTAATCGATGCGGCCTGCGCTGGAGCTACGGGTGTTTGAAAGTTGCAGGAAATAGCCTGTTTATCCTCTAGGACGAGCTGCAAAATGAGGTGCTGAGACTCGATGCACGCTGTGTCCCTTGCTAGGAAGGAATCAGGATTTATCCCCTTCAAAGTGACATGATGTCTGGTGAAGCCCCGTTAAAAAAAAATAAATCAAAAAAAAATCCTGCAGAGCATGTCTTCGGGTATCGTGATAGTGACTCAAATGACTGTGCTTTCATTAAGCATTTAATTCAGATAAACACGGTGGTGTTGAGCGGAGCCCCAGAGCCTTCTCCGCGGCGGCTGACATTTCAGTACGCTGCGGAGTAAAATGCCAGCAGGGATGCTCCCCAGGGCTGCAGGCGGTTCGTATTTTCGTACGGGAAACGCCGGGGCTTTGCAGCTCTGCGGGGGCTTGGGCCAAGCCGTCCTGTTTCCCTGCTGAGACCCGAGCAGGTGGGTCCGCTTGTGTCTCGACCGGGCTGGGCAAACAGGCTGCCGGGGGGAGAGACGCCGAGCCCAAACACGAGGACTGGCTCACGTTCCCCCATTTGAGTTTCGGCTCTGACTTTGCAAGGAGCGGATTCGGTCTGTTGAGGTGGAGCCGAGCTGCTCGGGGATTAAACAGCGAGGACTTGATGGCAAGTCTTCGATTGCAGGGCGTTGTGTGAAAGTCGGAGCAGGCCTGGGGCATGTCCCCGACTCCCGGAGAAACCTCTCCCTTACCCTTCACTAGGACTCTGGACCACGGAGATCGCCTTCTCTACAATCTCCCCCAGACTGATGTTGCCTTTAGGGCAAGGGGGAAGAGCGCTCTGGGGGCTCGTTCCCTGCTGTGCGAGCGCCCATGCCACGCAGATCAGCATCACCAATAAAGTTTTTGACTTTATTTGCAAACCGTGGCGCCGTTATGGAAGGAGCATGCATGAAATCCCCCATGCACCAGCTTCCTTGGATTTACTTGGTGCTGTCCTATGATCATAGTCATGGAAAATGAGGGTGGGGAGGGACCTGGGGAGGCCATGTAGTCCAACCCCTGCTCCAAGCAGGACCAGACCCAACTACATCCTCCCAGCCAAGGCTTTGTCTACCTGGGTCTTAAACACCTCCAAGGATGGAGAGTCCACAGTCTCTCTGGGTGACCTGTCCCAGTGCTTTACTGGTGAGAAAATTCTTCCTAATATCTAACCTCAACTTGCCTTGCTGCAGCTTGAGCCCATTGCTCCTTGTCCTGCTGTCTGCCCCCACCGAGAGCAGCCCAGCTCCATCCTCTTTGCAACCGCCTGCAGGGAGGTGAAGGCTGCTCTTCAATTAAACCCCCTTGGTCTTCTCTTCTCCAGCCGAAATCAGCCCAGTTCCCTCAACCCCTCCTCGCCAGTCATGTCCCCCAACCATTTCTGTTGCCTTTTTCTGGACTCTCCAATTTGTCCACAACCTTTCTGTAGTGGGGAGCCACTAGAAATAATGGAAAAGAGGCAAATGTTTGTTGGCCCAAAAAAAACCAAAGCACGCGCAAAAAGTCGTCCTTTAGTTCGATGTGATTTTGCAAACCAGAATTTCCCCCAGTGCAGCATTTCTGAGCAAATGGCATTTTCTCACAGAAAAAAATGTGGGAAAAAAATTCAGCCCTCTCCCAGCCCAGAGCTCGTGCCAGCCGAATAGCCCCATTATTGCTTAGATCATGTTTTACCTTGCAAAATATTTCTTGGAGTTGGATATTGCCCATTTGATAATAAAGCCTAAGGCATGGATTGCAAACCTCTCGTGTGCTTCCGCTCCTGCCCGAGTTCAGTGCATCCCTTTGGGGTCGCGCACATCCAAGCGATGTTAAACATGCAGGACTACAGTGTTGGAAAGGACAGGGACCTCCTGGGTCACCAGCTCCAGTCCCCTGCTACCTCAGGGTAAGCTGGGCAAACCCTGCCTTAAAGAATTAGGTTTTTTGCCCCTCGGTCCATTGGAAAGGTTTCCCAGGGCTTCGCTCCTGCGGTCCAAAACCTTGTTCTACTTTTCAGCTGGTTTTTATGCGTGGCCAGCGTGTTCCCAGCCTGAACCGTCGCCTGAAATACCGTCCAAGTGCTGCCTGCTTTCTTCGTGACGCGCCCGGATCAGCGCCCAGCCCAGCCTAGGACTGCAGCAGCAGCCCAACCCTTTTAGGAAACACCAGGGTTGAAGGGCAGGTTGCGAAAGAACGTCTTTCTCAGCTCTTCCCCCGACAAAGCCTGTTGGCATTCCTGAAAAGCCAGGGTCTTCCCTTCAAATCAGTTTATTCCAGCTTCTTATAGATTAGACGGAGCAGATAAGCTTGGCATTATGGCCCCCTCTTAGGTATTATCCTTTCCCCTGTCAGCTCCAGCCAAATCACAGCAGATCTGCAAAGATTTGTGAAAATCTGTTGGGTGGTTGGTTGGGGTTTTTTTCCCCTGCCAGCTCTGCCTGCCAATTTGACCTGTTGCCCAGGCGTGATCAGAGGCGAGCAAATCAGTTTGGCATTGAAAGAAGACAACCAAAGTTAGCCCCGGATTTCAGCCCTCAGACCGCCGAGATAACGCTTTTCCCCTGGGACGGTGACAGCTAATTGCAGCGAATTGCCGTTCAAGGGGCACGTGGAAATGACTGGCCTGGAGAATCAGGCCTGGGATAAACCCAAGGTCTCTTTTCAACCCGACTGACAAACTATTGCTGCCCAGATGAGACGAGAGCGGTGGTTTTCAACCTTTTTTGTCATTTGAAGGCCCCCTCAAACGTTTCAAATGGAGGTGTGGAGCCCTTTGGGAATGTCAGATGGAGGGGCAGACCCCTTTCACAGACTTTTGAATGATCGTAGTCACCTTTTGAGGACCTCTTAGACACAGTCTGCAGACCGCCGGGGGTCCGAGGACCGCGGGTTGAAAACTGCCGGACTAGAGAGAAGAGGCAAGAAGCGGAGATCAGAAATAAATGGAGACAAAGCAGAAGGGCGAGCAGAGGGAGCAGTCTCGTCACTGAGCCATGTGTGTGATCAGCTGGCTTTGGATCGTATTTGCTCCATCCTTAGACCTGGCCCCTACTCTTTTGTTTTTAAAGACTGTTTCTTGCCTGCCACCACTCGCTGCTGGCCCAGCAGATCCACCCCAATACTGCCGCTGCTGCTGGAGTTAGGCTTGTGCCAAATGGGAAAGAATAAACCATATTCGTATTTACTGTGGTTTCTAGGAGGTGACAGGAGGGCTTGAGCCATAGGAAGATTTTCTGTAGCAAAGCACGGCTCGTGGCTGAGTTAAACTGTCTGGAACCAGGCAGCTAGCGGAGACGGCGAGGTTAAAGGAAACCCTAATAATTGCCTTTAAAATGCAAATGTTAGTATTAGTATTAGGTTGGAAGCATCGGGGTATCATTAGGTTTGTCTGTTCCTTTCAGCAAGTAGAGGCTATTGGTGGGACAAGGACTAATTATGTTCTTTCCATAATTCATGAATAACGCCCAACTGTTATTTCATAGATTTCATAGACATTAGGGCTAGAAGGTTATCTTAAGCTCTTTCATCTCAGTGGATCCAGGGCTCTGCAAACCATGCAAATCCATGCAGGAACTATTCCCCTGACAACTGAAATGCAGCCACTTCTGGGGTGGAGCACAGAGCTGCTTAGAAACATTACCCACCGCGTTGAGGCTTTCTTTGCCAGCTCAGCGGTCTCAGACCAACATTATGCTCATAAAAACATGTCGACAGCCCAGGAGCAGATCAAAAGGGGGTCTTGAGCTAAGCCAGCAGCTTGAGAGCCCAGAAGAGCTCTGGGTTGGCAGCGTCTGAGCCACATCCGGAGGGGAAGATGTACGACTAGGCCCTAAGGGAGCGTAAGCTGATACGACTTGTACAAATCTGGGGCAAAATCAGAGGAATATTACTGTAAATCTCACATTGGTGAAGGGGGGGTGGGGGGCTGAAACAGGTTAGTTTGAATACAAATGTAGCCTGGTTTAAATGAACTAAGCCATTCCAGCTCCTCTTTGGACATTCATTTGACTTAAAAAACCCAACAAAACAGGCTATTTGGATGACACACCCCAGTTTCTAATTGTTCTTTCTCCTGGACGTTGTGCAGCGAGCCCCACTCCCAGGAACCGGCAGGATTGTACCCTGCAATTGCAGCTTGGCAGCGGTCTATGTGCTGTCCTCTGCGACGCACCCCGAGCCCTTCTTTTACAAGCGGCGAGCCCCAGGTCGCGGGAAGTTAGACGCAGCCTTGCAGAAGGAGGCGGCACGTGAGGCAGGGGAAGAGTGATTCGATTAGCGTGCATGTATGGTTCTTGTAGGAGGACCTGCTTTACAAGGAAATAAAATTAAGCCATTAACAGGGGAATTAAGATTTAGTGCACACTCTATACCGCATGCATATATATATAAAGGAGGCAGCTGTTAAATACAGTATGTGACAAACTCCTGCTAGCGCTAACTGGATTACTTGCATTTATTTGGAAATACTTAGGCATATTATCATGCAACGTATGGATCATCATAATTCTGCTTTTCACTTCATCCGGGCCTTACCTCCAAGCATCTTAGAGCTCATTACAAACAATTAAGCCTGCCTGCACCTCTGCACGGTGTCCTAGGGTGCAGGAATTGGGTGTATTTATCACAGGATCGTACGATTGCTTTTTCAAATGATCTGGGCCAGATCCCAAAAGGGGACCATTAGTCGCAGCTCCAAACATCCATGTTCAGGGACTGACCCAAAGCCCAGGCCACTCAATAGAAACCTTCCCTTTGGCTTCACTGGACTTTGTCACCAGCCTCCATGGTGTTCCCAGTGGTTTTTGGACCTTGAGCCTTGTCTCTTTTTGCAGCTGGTGGGGTGCCTTGCTGCCTCCCTGTCCAGGTATAGGGTGTAGGGGTGTTCGCCTTGCTCCCTCCCTGTCTAGGTATAGGGTGTAGGAATCAGAGTCCAAAAAATGGCAGCAGTACCCAAAGCAATTTTTGGATAACTCCTCTTAAGGTCAAAGCCCATGGACCTGGGTTCTTTCTACAAAGAGCTGGTATAGATGGGGACTCGTGCAATGGCTGCAGCAGGGACCCTTAAAGAGCCTTCCAGGATCTGACAACAGCGACATCCTCGGCGCTGCTACAGGGAACGTGCTGGGAATGACTAAAGGAGCTGGGACCATCAGTCCTGCGAAGTGAGGCCATCTCCTGTAGGAACGGCCGGCGCCCGTGCTGTGGCCACCCGGGAAATAATTCTAGGAACCGGCTGCATCTGTGTCGTCCCCACTACTCCGGCTTTGCCTTAAATAGCTCTTAAGGAACTAGTCATATCAATTCCATCAGCTGCTCCAGAGGAGCCAATTTATATAAACACAGCACTCGTTAAAGAAATGGAACTTGTCAACACTTGAAAATAAGTGACAGGTCATTACAGCTCCCTGCAGTCTTGCGTTGCGCTGCTATTACACACAGCACCTGAGTGACGTTACAGGATGACGGTAGATGCAGGTGCATATTCATCAATGGTGCAGTCTAACCCCCGTTTGACTAATGGACCATATGCACATGTGCACCCAAACGCGCCCCCATAAAGATCCAAAATGAGCGCACTACGCTCTGCAAAAGAGGGCACGTGGTCTTCCCGTTTCCCATTTATACGAGCTTGTCAGCACGCTGCAGTCGGTTCTGGGCACTTGCAATGGCAAACAGATGTAGAAAAATTAGGGGGAATTCATAGACCCGCAACAAAAATGATGAAGGGAGCTGAAGGGACTGATTTTGGAGAGGGGGAAAAACAAATCAGTCTGGCTATTTATAATGCTCCCTCCCAGCACAGTGTTTCGGCACTGACATTTTTTAAAAACGCATATCTAGCTTGGCTACAGGGTAGGATAATTGTTTAGCATTATTCAAAGGACTCATACATCAGGGATGGCGAGGGATTGGATAAAGGAGTATAACTCAGAGCAAAGGGCTAAAACTGAAACGATGTCGGTTACTAGGGAATACTTGTTGATCTGCGAGCGCGTGGAGCAGCCCTGCAAGGGGAGTCACGGTAAGTCCGGCGCTTGGGGTGTTGGAAAACGATAAGTCTGCAAACGGGCGCCGCGGGCAATGCTGGTGGAAAACGTCCTGCCCAAACTGCTTGTTAAGGGAAATGTGGGATTTCAGGGAACTGAACTATTCGTTGCTTTCCGTTCCGGTGCATTTTGTCAGCGTCTGTAGTGTCTGGCTTAGTTCATGTTAATCAAGTCTCGCTGTTCCCCAAAAGCAGGTTTTATTGTACTATTTAGTCCAGCCCTTAGGGCTCTGTCCAACGTGCTTCTTTTGGGGCAGCGGTAGACACCTGGCGTGGTCTGGAGAAGCCCTGCACTTCCAGTCCCCGGCAGGGTATTTCCGACCTAGGGGGACTTTTTACCATCTTTAATTTTCCCAGAGCCTGATGAAGGGCCTATGAGCCCGCACGTTGCAGAGAAAGAGATTTGTTGTTTGTTTGGTGACTTCCTCGTCGGTCTAATCAAAGGCACTGTTTTGGAACCACACGTGCTAGATCTGCGCGGTCCTCCACAGGCCGAGTTGGTGGGTGCACGTGGTGGCTTTGCTTGCTTTGAATGCCTGGCGCCGTAAAGCAGAGGCGAGGTAGGGGCTGCCTTTGGAGGGCTTCCACGCCGATCTGTTTGCAATGGGGTGTCTGCATCGCAGAAGCAGGGTCAAGGACCGCGGACACCAGCGTTTTGTCTTGCAGGGCAAAGGCTCCTCGTCCCAGCAGGTGCATGTGGAGCGGGCGTCGAGGATCGCTGCTGCTGCTGGGGTTCGCTGAGCGATGCCAGTCCCAGCTGGGCCTAATTCAGTCTTTGTCTTCCATTCCCTTGCAGGACCTCCCACTCCCGGGCGAAAGCGGACGCGGCTGTGACAGCAGCGCAGAAAGCTCAGGAGGAAGCTCGGATTGCCAGGATCACTGCCAAAGAGTTTTCGCCTTCCTTCCAGCACAGGGAAAATGGTCAGTCTGCGCTGCCGAGCCTGCCAGACTCCCGGGATGACTTCATTCTGTGTGCGTGCGCGTGCGTGCCTGCGTGTGCGGTGCGGTGCGGTACGGTACGGCGCGGACCGCGGCTGCTCCTCGCGGGCCTCCTCGTGTCCGTTTTCGAGCCGGCACCAATGCTGCGCTCTCGGAGCCGAGCAGCCCGTTAGAGCTGTCTCCTGCCGAGCCCTTGAGCCTGACCTGCCTCCCTGAGGCTTTCGGAAACGTTGCTGGTCCATCCCCTCCTAGCTCAGCTCAGGGTTTAATCTCATGAGATGCTCACGGGAAAACCAGAGAGCATTTCTCAGGTCCTGGAGCCAGCAGACCGGTCCTTGCCCAGCCCTACAGGCCATTCCCCCAGAGGCAGCGGTGTAATCAAAGCGCTGACGGGCTACATGAGCTGGGGCAACGGGCTCAAACCCTGCGGGCATCCCCGGATTAAGCTAGCGAGGGTGCATCTCGTGCTTTGCTTGTGCTCTGTGGATCGCCACCACGTTGCTCTGCTGCCAGTTGGGTTGTAGCACACGTCGTGTTGCAGACATTGCAATCGCAAGTCTGGGAACTTTTGCTTAACTTCAAGTCCCAGCCTCTGGAGTCACGTGCTTATATGGGACAGTCAGCTTTCCTTTTCATCCCCAGTCCTTTGCTGCAGAGAAAAATCCAGAAGCCAGAATGCAAAAGCAAAGAACCTCAAATTTGTTGTTCTTTTTCAAGTTTAATGATTCTTAACTCAATGTCATGGGTTTTGGGGCCCGATTCATGATTTTTCTATGTTTGTGCTTAGCAATGTAGCTATTGATCTTTGCTTTTTAAACCCTTCCTTCCTTCTGTACAAACATATGAGTTCAACTGCCTTGGACTCTGTGTGTGTGTGTGTGTGTGTGTGTGTGTGTGTGTGTGTGTGTGGGCCATGTGCAAATGCATACTTGGTGAATGATCACGTGTGTCTGTGTAAGTGTTTGTGCTCGCATGTGTGGGGGGGCGAGCCATGTGCGAGTGCATACTTGGTGACTGATCATGTGCATCTGTGTAAGTGTTTGTGCTTGTGCACGCGCACGTGTGAGCCATGTGCAAATGCATATTTGGTGAATGATCACGTGTGTCTGTGTAAGTGTTTGTGCTTGCGTGTGTGGGGGGGCGAGCCATGTGCAAGTGCATACTTGGTGACTGATCATGTGCATCTGTGTAAGTGTTTGTGCTTGTGCGTGCGCACGTGTGAGCCATGTGCAAATGCATACTTGGTGAATGATCGTGTGCATCTATGTAAGTGTTTGTGCTCGCGTGTGTGGGGGGGCGAGCCATGTGCAAATGCATACTCGGTGAATGATCACGTGTCTGTGTAAGTGTTTGTGCATGCAAGTGCAAATGGATTCACTAACAACCATGTTTGTGTGCATGCCTTTGTCGTCGTTGAGAAAAGTCGTATGACTTCTGGTAAGAATAGGAGAGTCTTCGCGTGACCGTGGATACATTTGTGAGCGGTGTGAGGACGTGCCTGTGTTTGAAAGACTAAAAGAAAGTGTGTGTGTGTGTGTGCGCAAACAAGGGAGAGAGAGAAATGTGGTCCCTCATTTGTAGCATTTGGGTGTGTTTTGAGAGAGCAAAAAGACCCGCCAGAGACATTTTAGCAGCCAGCGTGTTGGACGATTGGGAGGAAGTGTCAGCTCAGCCTAGTGGAAAGCCAGGCTTGAAAGCATCTTGTTTCCCTCTGGGACCTGTACTGCTATTTGCTGCTTTGTCCAAGTTTTGCCCATCAGAGTATGAAATTTGCCAGGGCTGCAAAAGAACAGCTTATTCAGACCAGCAGGCCGATCCCATGGAAGCTCCCGGAGGAAACAAAGCCCAAATAAATGAACTCTGAACTTATGCAGGGCTGTGCTGGGCCAGAAAAGCTTCTGGATAGCTCACTCCTTTAACGGGTGACCAAGTATATGTATGCTCACCAGAGCGTGGGAGGTGACAGGTATAAGTAAGGGTGGGAAGAGCTACGTCTAAACGGCAGTAATTAACATATTAATTAATGTATGTGCATGGTATTATGCAAAAATTTGAGTGTACAGCACCATCATTACAAGGCTTCTGTCATCATTTTTTTTCTCGCATCCTTTAATTGGAGGTTACTCACCCATCTTAATTGCTTTGGGGTCTAATGTTGGTGACTCATTGCATTAGAGCTCTTCCTCCAAGTCACTGCTGAGCCAATGGGCTGGCAAAATGCGAAGGGATGCTACATTTTTGGGACAAGGCACTCCAGCAGCTTGTAGTAGTCCCTGAAGGATCTCGTAAGAGCAGCGATGCGTTCTCTGTCCGTGTTCCCCATGAGGTTTCAGGTTGGACGGAAGAGCGTATCATACTCTGCTATAGATTGGTGCCAGGTTAAAATGGCATGCCTGTTCCACCCAAGAGCTGGATGCATTTCGCTGCGGTGTGATACGATTCTTCTATGAATAGACAGAAAGCCGAATTCTTCCCCTGTCTGAGTGGGCTGGGGTGCTGCTGTAGCCGTGATGGTCCAGGAAGATGTATGAGGCAAGGGATTTTTTGTGCTATCCTTTACTGAACCAACTGTATAGTTGGGAGAGCTGTTGGGGACAAGCTGTCAGGCATCAAGTGTCTTTCCTCAAGTCTGAGGAAGTTAAATATAAGCCTGTTGGCTCCACAGAGTTACCCCAAAAGGTCTTTGGTTGAAACCAGATAAAATCTGTAAATGCCTCGGCACCCTTAAGCATGACCCGTGCCGTGTAAGTACATATTGTTGTTGTTATCATGCCAACACTTATTTCTGAACAGCCACAGTGCCTTTTTCAAAGGAGCTGATTTTTTTCTACCTTAGGTGGCCTACAAAATCCCTTCTCATCCTTGGACCACACTATCAAAAGGAGCTTAGATAAACCATCAGAGGGATTAGTGTACAGGAAAACCCTTCTGCAGAACAGGGCTGGACAAGAGCAAGCCCTGGAAAACTTTTGCAGCCGCCGATCGGTTGGTGGTTTAGCACATGGTGGCAGAGGAAGCACTATATCATGGGCATAACCATTACAGCACCCAGGTTTTGAGACTTCCCCATTGCTGTGGGGTTAATGCACATTAGTATAATACCCTCCTACCCTTTAGGGGAAAGCTAAGACCCTTTAGGGGAAAATGTTTGCAATTGAACATGGCACCTTCAAGGTCTCATAGAAATTACTCTGGAAGCCTGCACAATTCAAAGGGACGTTAGAAATCGCCCTTCTGTCTGAAGTTTTTTCAGCTGCTGTTGGGACTTGTAACCTCAAAAGTGGCAACTTTTTAAAAGAGGTTTTAATCTCAAAAGAGATTAGAGAAAAAGTCTCCTGTCTTGCTCACGGCGTTCACTCGGTGCATTTGTGTGTCGTCTCCTGCGGTCTCCCTTCTGCGATCGCTCTTGCTCGCCCCTGCTGCGGGTGTGAGTCTTGCACGTGGCAGCAGGAGAAATAAAACAGCTTTAGAAGCAGGCAAATGGAGTTGCAAAGCCACAAAAATAGTTTGCGGGGCTCTGGAAGTGTTTTAGCCACGCTTTACACATGACTAATCACACCTGCTTGGAGATTTTGGTGTCAGAGATCAGGAAAGGTGCACGCTGCGACCTGCAGGCACCCGTGTTGAATAGTCCCGCTGCCTTTTCTGCTCTTCCTGCTTTGCTTCAGCTACATTTCATGGTCAGTGTTGGGTTGTTTTCTAGATAGTATTATTCCAGCCCCCAGCAGGTAGAAAATAACAAGACAAAAATCCTTGCAAGTCTATGCAATGCAATTAAGAGCAACTCTCAGCCCGGCCTTCCTGCTCTACGTTATCCCCATATCTCAGTGGCACTTAGTATTGGGCACAGCAGTGCCAGCGTGGTGGATGGTGGGTGTCCCATCAGCATAGGGCCTGGAAAAGAAGGGGCTAAAAGGAAAGTCAGTATTTTCCATGTTGCATCCCTTTTTCTGTCCTAAAATCATAGGCTCATAGACAATGAGGTTTGGAAGGGATCTCAGGAGGTCACATCTAATTCAACCCCCTGCTCCAAGCAGGTCTAGCCCCAGCTCCATCATCCCAGCCAGGGCTTAAAACAGTCCAAGGATGGAGATGCCACCACCTCTGGGTAACCCATTCCAGCGCTTCACCACCCTCCTTGCAAGAGAGTATTTCCTAATCTCCAGCCTCAACTTCCCTTGCTGCAGCCGGAGCCCATTGCTCCTTGTCCTGCCCTCTGCCAGCCCAGCTCCATCCTAGCTGGCGTCATCTAGACCCAGCACTCGTTCCTGCCCATGCAGGGGTCGGACTCGATGATCTATTGAGGTCCCTTCCGACCCCAGCATCTATGAATCTATGAATCCTTGCAACCCCATTTCAGAGAGCTGGAGGCTGCTATTCAATCAGTCTTCTCTTCTGCAGACTGCATCAGCCCAGCTCCCTCTGCCTTGCCGCACACATCATATCCCCCAGCCCCACAACCGTGCTCGTTGCCCTCCGCTGGACTCTCTCCAACTTTCTGCCGCGAAGGGCCCACGGCTTGCAGCGTGAAGCATTTGCCTGGCTGTTTCAGTCAAGAGCCGTCTGTCTGCTCTGCCCGGTCTCCACCGGATGCAGGGGAAAGAAGCTGCAAAGAAGTCGCCGTCGCTCCCTAGCCCTACAGCCGTTCGGTGGCGGCAGGGTTAGGAGCTGCTCTCCTAGACCCTGGCTGGTGCCAGCGGCCTCTCCTGTGGAGACCTCCATGTGCTTCCAACTGGTGGGGCTGAGCCCAAAGGAAACCCCAGGCTTTAATTATGGATGGTGGCCAACGTTGGCCAATGTGACCACCCCAGACCCCCGCGGCAGGCGGGACCTGAAATCTGGATCTGAATTTGAGCGGCCCCACGTGAGGCTGCGTTCACACTGGCTCCGGTATTGAGGCGGACCCTAGATCTGGTTTGACGTGCCGGGCCACGTCCGGCAGAACCCAGACCCGCTCAGGTAGCGCCCCGAATGAGCGTGGTGTAGGCGTTTTCCCATGGCAAGAGCCACGACGCCGTTTCTGGCATGAACCGGCTAACGAATTCGGGAAAGCGGGAGAAACAAGGATCCGGCCGAAATGAGCATGAGTATCGCAGCGTTACGAGTTGTACATCAGACTCTGAGTGTTTTAACAGGTCTCCCCGTTCCCAAGGGGCTTTTCCAACCCTGGAGTTATTCAGTATCCGCATCTGCTATTGCCAGGAGATTTTCTCCTTTTTAACATCATCTCTTGAAAAGATTTTTGAGGTAATACATTTTTTATTAGCTTCTAGACAGGGACATGGTGTTTGACTTGCGCTGGGGTTTGTGTTTCTGATACTCGTGTTTTGGCGGGTTTCATGCCTGCGCGAGCGAGCGAGACGAGAAAGAGCTTCCACTTAGATTGCATTAAAAAGCAAACACACCAACCAAGATGCGTCATGAAACCCGGACGCGCCGGCAGGAGAATTGAGGCAGATAATAGCCACGAGTGCGAGCATCCGCCCTCCGGTCTATCACGCCTGCGGCCTAGTTACCCCGGGCTGTGAACCCGTCGGCGTTTGCACGCCAGGCAGGGGCAGTTCAGCTTGAAACAAGATGCAACAAGTGCGCGTGGCAAACGGGAGAGGGGCACGCGGGGAGGGGGATGGAAATAAGATCCTGCATGCTGCAGCCGTGGCAGGAGAGATGGGTCTGGGGAGGGACCGGACGGACACGGTAGTCATTTTACCCCGAAACCCTGCTGAGAAGGAAGCAGCAGAGAGGGAGGGGTCTGAGCAGCTCTGCTTTGAATAAACCATATTGGGGTAACAGGGTTTTGAATGGGGTTCGGTTTTGGGGGGGAAGAGAGGAGACTTTCTGCTGCAATCCTCACCAACTGGGATTGAGAGCTGATCTCTTTGCCCTGCCTCTGTGCCCGGGGGCCATCCTCTGGCCTTCTCCATCCTCCACGCTCCAGCAATGGGGCACGTGGTGAGCACGTGCCCAAGCCCTCTCGATGCCACGTGCTCAGCCCTCTTTAAAGGTAGCTCCGTTGCTTTGTTTCTGGGATTCGGCTAGCACAGAGCAGGACCAAGGGCAACTCGAGAACGGGCTTCCCAGAGACTAAGTGACTTGCCCAGGGTTATACAGGGCAGCTTCAATCAACCAGGTGTCAAGCCCCACTCCAGTCCCTACGTGTGCCCCGGAGAGGTGCAGCACATGGGCAGCATCAGTGCACGTTTCCCCCACGTGTCCCCCTTGCTACCAGGCTTTTTACCTCGACCTGATCTCTTTGAGGCACGTATCCTCTGCTGAAACTCCCAGCAGCGGCAGCAAAGGCCTGCCTCAAAACCACCAGAATCCAGATGTGGAGGTTACACGCTCTCCTTAGCAACTTCACAGCTGTTCTTCCAGGAACCTCACAGGCGCCAATGCTAATCTTAGCAGGTAATCATTGTTGAACAGCCTTGGATGAGGGGATGAAGGAGGCAGGCAGGGCTGCACTGCGCTGCTGTCAAGGAAACACCCGTATTTCAGAGAGGAGCTGCTTGTTTTTACCCCCTGGGGAAGGGAGGGGAGTGTCATTTTGATAGGCCAGACCACGAGACGGTCTCTACAGGCTAGGAAGGAATAGATGGCATGGAGGATATATAGTGAATCCTGCCTTTGGCCACTTGGCTCCGGACTGAGAAAAACCAGTGGCTAACCTGGCCTGATAGAAGGGAAGCGGCTTTATCCTTGGGACACAAAAGGGGATACTGCAGGGTCTCTGAAGGTCGCTTAATAAATAATTCGACTGGTCCGACAAGCCTTTTAGCGGCTCTCCCCCAGATGAGCAGAGCCCCGCTCATAAGAGTGATGTCCGTGGGGTTTCCCTACATAGGGGCCGTCTGCAAAGGTAAGGGGGGTTGTCGCGGGTCCCAAACCGTCTCGTGGAGCACACTGCGGAGGATTCAGGTGAAGCTGCTATGGTCTGCAGATGTGCCCTGGGCTTTGCTGCGTTCCCAGGGTTTTGTTTCTGAACGGAGAGGAAGGAGTCAGCAGGAGTGAAAGGCAACAAGACCAACCGCATCCTATATATGCCAGAGCGCAGAGAAACCTCCTTACTCCCCATTGCAGGGGACGGTGGAGTTTGCAAACAGACCTGCAACTTTGTGAGGCAATTTCAGGTCTACCCAGATGAGATGAAGGAGATACCCAGGTGCCTTGGACGAGCAATGCCAATAAGGCTGTCCGGTCTTGGCCAGCAACCCCCCCGGCCTCCTCTAAGCAAGCGTACGCCATCCCTGTGTTCCTATCGGCCGCCAGAAGAAGCCCCTATCTGAGATGGCTGTATGAGGAACCAAATCCTGAGTCCTGTACTCAGTTTTTACACAGGCAGATCTCAGGGAAATGTCATCGTTTCATCATTTCGGAGGTGCTAAGGGCTGGAAGGGACCTTGCAGATCATCAGGTCCAGCTCCGCTGCGCTGGGCAGGGAAGACTGCTGGGGTCATTTGCCTGAGGATGAAGGATGGCTGTTCAGTACATGGCCTTGGGCATCAGGATTTGAATTTGCTCTCAGACACTGGCATAGACTTTTGATTTGGTCACTTCAGTTTCTCCTCCGCCTCTGCTCCCCATCCGTAAAACAGAAGCAATAATAGGGAGCATTCAAGATCAAAAGTTTTTCTGTTGATTTTCCCTAGGTTTCCAGCTAAATTATTCCCGAGGCCAACAGACACAGACTTGTACTTTGCTGCTCGTGGCCCCTATTTTCTTCTCTGGGTAGCACCTCCTGCTCCCTTGCAACCGTTCGTGGTAAGAGGGAGCCCCGTGGTATTGCTGCTTACGGCCCTTATCGGAGATGCAATCCCGCTGCAGATGCAGGTCCACGTGGGAGGACGGGGACACGAGGAAGAAACCACAGCTTCCGTTCTCAGCTGAAATATTCGAGTTTCTGGCTGAAACATTCGGGACGAGCCTTTGGTTTTGGTCTTGCAGCAAGCCAACACTTTTCAGTGAAAACATTGCTTGATCAAAAACTCATCTGTCCGTTGCGAAGCTATATCCTCCGAAAATCCTCAGCCCACCCTGGGGACCCTGGGGTCCCCTGACTCGTGTCTGTTTAGGCTGAAAGTTATCCTGGCGTGGGCCTGTGTGTCTGAACGATGGTTACGTGGAGGAGGGAGATGGGTGATCTCTATGTGCCATGGACAGAACGAGGAGCGATGGCTTACATCACAGCAAAGGAAATTGAAGTTAGATTCTGGAAAGAGCTCTCTCGATATGAGGGTGGTCAAGCACCCAGACCTGCTTGGAATAAGCTATCCACAGATGGGATAAAATGACAGTCCTTGGAGTGAATTAGACACCGGGTGGTTTACCCAGGGACGACCTGCCTTGATCATCACACGTAGCACTAGATGACCTCCTGAAATCCCATCCAACCCTATTGCTCCATGAGTCCGGAGCACTACATGCCACGCTCACAGTTGCAGGTGCTACAATAATAATATAGTAATACCATAACCCTAGTGTTATTATATAATATAGAGAGTATTATTATATCTTATATAGAGTATTATTATAGATGATGCAATCTAGAGAGTACTATTATATATTATATTATATAGTATATTACTATAATAGGAATAGTAAAGCCTTCCCCGAATCCCCAAGTCTAGATCTGCATGTGTGATGGACCTAGGCTTGTGCTCAAAAGGGAACCAGTGGCTCAGACTATTTGCATTACGTTTGTATTAGAAACCAGTAGATTCTTCCATTAGGATTAAGCCGAATCGGTGTGAAATCGTCATACATGAGTGCCATGGTAGTGCCCCCTGCGCTGGGGCACCTGCTTGAATATTGGGTGGTTCGAGTCTCGTCCCACGCCGCTTCAGAGGCCGGAGGGAGACCCTCCGCCGAATTCGCACCCTAGCTGGCTTGACTGGCTTCTCTCGTGGCGGAGAAGCAAGACGAGATAAAGCAAATTACCCAGCGGGAACAGGCAGAGATTAAAGCAGGCATTTCGTAGCGTTTATTTTTAAACGAGGGTAAGAAAATTGAGCTCTTCCTTTTTTGAGACTCATTTCTCGTCTAGCCATAGCAGTTGTAATTAGATGCATTTCAGGAGTGAAATAGTGGCAGTTAATACATTTAATCAAATCATTCACATAATTTAGCATGGCTTTCGCTGGGAACAGCTATGCTTTCAGTGTATAAACCGAGATGGAAGAAAGTTTGGCTTTTGCCACCTCAAACTCATCGGGTGTTTGTGAAGGGATTAGGAAAATGCTAATTTTCTAATTACCCCGAGATGCGGAAATAATCTTGCTAGCTGGTCGCTGTGGGTGCAGCTATGGCAGTAGCTGCCTCCTGCGAGAGCCGCACTGGAGCTGGCAGTAAGGGAGACGATGGCAGTCATTCCTCCGAGGAACTTATTGCAAATATCAGAAATCAGGAAAAAAGCAAGGACGCATTGCCGGAGCGGGGCCTGGGTGGTGGCAGGAGTCAGGACTCCTGATTTCTGTCCCCAGCTCTGCTGCTGACCCAGTGTAACCGCGGCTTAATCTTTTGCTCTCGGTGTCTCCGTTTCTTCCGCTTTAAATATGGCATAAAAGCACTAGAAGGCTTGGACCCGTAAGAGGACTAATGAGCCTGAATTAATTCCTGTTTGCACAG
This sequence comes from Caiman crocodilus, assembly GCA_030014935.1. NCBI lineage: Eukaryota > Metazoa > Chordata > Crocodylia > Alligatoridae > Caiman > Caiman crocodilus. The sequence goes on along the minus strand of JAGPOW010002791.1, from coordinate 3,547,910 downwards.
TGCTTCCAGACCCCTCGCGGTAAGTACACGGTGTTAGTGCTGATGTCGCCAGCTAAAAAAGAAGCGTTCGAACTCAGATGGATAGCATTAATCACACATGGCAAGCTAGAGCCGAAGCCGCTCGATGTGTAATTTGACACTGGATTTGGAGCATAACGATGTAGATGAGTTCACGCCATCCAGACTCATCATTCATAGTCTGTGTCAGGGGCTGATAGAGCCCCAAGCCGTCCTTCCCCGTGCCACCGAGACAAAACAGCCCCTTTTTGTTCTTCCGGTTCTGGGAACTGCTCACAATTTAACAGCAGGTGCATAAACAATCGTGGCCTAGGTTTCTGCAATGACGTGTAGGGGTTATACGAGTTCATGCACAAATGAAAGCTTGCACGAAGGGATTTCAGCGTCCCACATCCTCCAGGGCAGCTGCATGCGTAGCCAGGCAGTTAGGAACCTAACGGAGCATCCCCCGTGCAGCTAGCTACCGGGGTCGTCCCCGGGGGAGTGCATTTGAGTCAGCCCCACGTAAAGAACCAGCCAGAAGCGATGCACGTCCCGGTCTGAACCCATGTCCCGAGGTCTCTGCTATACAGACATCGAAGATGGAGAACTTTCCAAGTTCTTCTCTAGCTTACGTTGGACTCGATAGAAAGGATTGCGAATATAAAGGATTTTTTTCTCTCTCTCTCTCTCCTTCCAGTTGTTCCTAAGTCCTGGGTAGGCATATGAAGAGGAATTTCCCACTCAGGCCAGGCCCCGGACAACAGCAAGGCTTGCATTGGGCAGGAACCTTGTCTGCCTATGTCCTTAGACCAACACGGCTTAAACCCACACCCCTGCATTGGTCAGGACCGTTGTTCTGCAGTTTTCTTTCTCTGGCTGCTGTCTGTCCCTGCAAGCTCGGCAGCTTCAAGCAAAATGCCTTGTGCATTGTCAGTACGACTCAGGCTGGCAGCCGGCTTGTCTGGTGACTCCGGCCCCGCAGAGCCCGTGCAAAGGGTGCGTGGTACATCCGGTGGCAGAGACGCTCGGAGGTGTGTGCTCACGCTGAGAGATGAGCGATGGCACAGATGGGCACTGGGAGCCTTGCAAAGTCCCTCGGCCTCTCTGTCACGTTTAGTATAGGGGTAGTACTTTTCTGCCCTGCAGCCGACTTACACCAAGTTCCTATATTTAAGCATCTAGAGTCATAGATGTAGGGCCGGAAGGGACCTAAGTAGATCTTCAAGCCCGACTACGCGCCTTTCAAAGGGACGGGATTGAGGCGCTCCCGTAAAGGCATTTGGGCACCTAATGTGTACGTAGCTGCCCGTTTCTTTTGCATTCAATGGGAGCTGGATGCCTGAACGCCTCTCTGGGGCCAGGGGTTTAGGCTGTAGCCGTGTTGGTCTAAGGATGTAGGCAGGCACGCTTCTTCGGGTAAATCTTTTATTAGACCACCTCAAATAGCTGGAAAAATTCTTCTTTGCAAGCTTTCTGGTATCAATACCCCATCCAGGCCTTCGTGTGCGGGAGGCGCTTTAAAACTCCTTCGAGGGAAGATAGTACAAGCCAAGGGTTTCCCCGGCAGGCTCTGGCAGCCCAGCTCTGTATCGGGAAGGGTCTGTTGCGCAGCCACAGAATAGAAGTAACCCTCTTGCATTTTCTCTCTCTTCTCTTTCCAAAAAAAAGGGCTCGAGTGCCAGAGGCCGAAGCGTCAGAATTCAAGCGACGACATCGAGGTCCTCTCCACGGGGACCCCTCTCCAGCAAGAAAGCCCGGAGCTGTACCGGAAAGGGACCACCCCGTCAGACCTCACTCCCGACGACAGCCCCCTGCAAAGCTTCCCCGCCAGCCCCACCTCCACCCCGCCGCTGGGTCCCTCCTGCCGGAACAAGAGCGCCCATTTCTCCAGACAGGTCTCGGTGGACGAAGAGAGGGGTGGGGAGATCCAGATGTTGTTGGAGGGACGAGGCGGGGACTACTTAAGGCCCAACAGCTGGAGCGAAGACAAAGCAGGTGGGACTCGTGGCATTAGAAGTGGGGCCCTGCGCAGCGGTCACCTGGGGTCGTCCTCCATCCCCGAAGACTACAGAGGCCGGAGCGGAGGACACAAACACATGGCCTCCAACCACAAGCAAAGAGAGCGGTGGACAGATTCCCCAGCCACGGTTTCTTGGACTTCCCACCATCGGCCCCACAACCACAGCTCAGGGAGCTCCAAGCTGCTTGAGCTGGACGAGGAGAAGATGAGCAATTACGAGATGGAGATGAAGCCCCTCATGAGGATGGATTCTTATATGCAAGAGATTCACACCCAAAAAAGACACTATAGCAAAGCCGGCCCCTGCAGGAGCCTGGCGGAGGACCACCGTGGGGAAGACCGGGGCTTCAGGGTTCAGAGATTGAGGTCTAAGTCCCAGAGCAAAGAGAATTTCAGGCCAGCTTCCTCCGCCGAGCCGACGGTGCAGAAACTGGAAAACCTGAGGTTTGGTGACAAAGGCGAACCCCGGCTACTACGGTGGGACTTAACCTTCTCCCCGCCACAGAAATCCTTACCTGTTGCACTAGAATCGGAGGAGGAGAACGGGGATGAGCTCAAATCCAGTACGGTAAGTGGGCAAGTCGCGCGTGTTTCAACCGGGCGGCGGAAGTGGAGTGTGCCCGAACTGGTTGTGAACCATCGGTGCAAAATTGGCTCCCTCCTCCCCCCCAAACACACACGCGTACGTGCAGGAGGTGTTTGCTCCCCTCCCTCGTGGTACTAGGTAAGAAATAACCCTACGCTGACGGTGATTTTTCCAGCTTAAAGAAAAATCCAGCAGTTTAGCTGTGAAAGGTCTCTCTGGAAATGGCAGGTTTTCAGCATCAGACCTCAGAACCAGGCCGCGTCCGTGAGAGGTGTCTGCACGCACGGAAACAGCAGGGCCCTCGATGCCATTTTGGGGGGGTGGGGGGGGGACAGGTCTTTGTCCGGCCCCAGGTGAGACGCAGTCCAACCGCCACGTCCCGGTGCTCGAGGTGTGCAACGGTGCTAGGGGACGCCTTCAAGACATAGCATCCCCCCCGCCCCAGCGTTGCATTGCAAAGCCCGACGTAAATGCGGGGTTTTTTAATTCAGGAAAGCGGCTGTACAAAAACGAGGGCTGTCCTCTGGAGTTTGGCACAGGCGGTGATGACGCTGGTTCTAGTTTTATTCCACGCGGGTCCCCTCCTGCTGACCTCCCCCGTTATTTTGTCCTGTGAATGGCAGCCGCTGAGCGGGGGGATGCTCTCCCCTCCGAGCTGCACGGTGTTAGGAGAGCTTTGCTGCGGGGCGCGGGCTTGTGACAGTCTTCTCTCCGGCTCAGAGAGCTGGACCCAACTCAGCCCCTCTGCTCCAGCGCCAGGGTCCCACCTTGCCGGAAGTGCCGCTTCCTTCTCGTGTCCTTGCAACAAGGTATCGATGCAGGTGTCAAGTAACGGTGCCCGGGCGTCCTAGCAGCAGTTTGGGTTCGGGTGCCTGCTGGCCTCGCTCATGCTCCCTCCGTTTGGATGGAGCATTTTCCCCTTCTTGTCTTGAACTGTTGGTTTGAGCAGTTCAATAGTAATCATGCTGCTCCCCAGAAGTGGCTGCATTTCAGCACTGGGTCGAAGATCGAACCGGGCTGTTTCGGTGACTGATAAAAACGGGGCTTGCCCACTTCACAGGGGAGGGACCCGAGGCCTAATTAGTGTTTGCTCTGGAAGGCGTTAGCGCCGGGTAGCGCACGATGGGTTTGTCACCCGTCGGCATCCCGCCTCCCCCCACCTCCAGGGGAGGATTCGCGGAGCCTGGCTTAGTGGCTTCCGCCGGGGACGGCAGGGATCCCCGAATTGTCATCTTTTTTCAGCCGCTGATTCTCAGTGCTGCTTTGGAGAAGTCGCTTGCCTTCTTTGGGCCTCCAAAGACCCTCTCCGTCAAATGAGACTCAGAACTGTCCCGTCCTCCCTCCCAAGGACATTTAGATAATCACTTGCACGGGAAACGGGAGCGCGGAAAGCACCAGAGAAGTGCAAAGGCTTAGGAGAAGCTGGTAAAAGTCTAAGATCCTTGCAATGGAAAAGCACTGCCCCAAACACCTGCAGCTCCTATTAAAGGGAAAGGACCAGCAGCCAGTCTGGCATCCTCTCGAGCATCTGCGGGGGTCCGGATCCACCACAGCGGTCCATTGGAGCCCGGATGCAGGGAAGGAGAAATCCAGGAAGCATTGCTAGGCCGGATCCCCGCTGCGGGCTCGGCGCTCGAGACGGCATCACTCATGCACACAGTCGAATGCATCATCTACTCCCCCGGAGTTAGACGAGGTTCACCCCGAGTGGCCAGACCCCACCTCCGTGCCGGAGACGGAGTTGCTATATAAATCGCACGCTCGGGAGGCTGGGACTTGAACCGCGGCTGCGAATCTAAACAAACATTAATACAAATAAGAGACTAATGCGTCCGGGAGAATCCTGAGCAATAATTAACGGGCACTGCTTGCAAGTAAGGACGGATGGGAAAGCCATTAGGATGCACATCATGCTCTTTAGTACCGTCGCTGTGAAGCAGCATGGCAGCTTTCTCACATTTTTAACCGAGGGTGGAACAGATGGTGGAGGTTTGGGATGAAGCTGATGCAGTACAGAGGAAGAGACGATACGTGGATTTAAATAACCCATGTTGCTGGCGACAATTTGTTCTAGCAAGCGTTCTGCTGGGTTAACGGGGCTTTGTTCCAGCAGCGTAAGGAGAAACGGGTCACAGAAGGACTTGCGTTGGGAGAGAAACGCCGCCTGCGTGCTGCCCTAAAAATGCTCGGCGCCAAGGCCAAGCAAGCAGACGTCCCCGTCTCCTGTCACGCCGCAAGTGCTGCCACATAGGGGGGTACATTTGTGCCGCTTGTTGTCTGCTGTATGGCAGGAGAGCGCCGGGAGCTGTGCAGAGGCGTGCCCAGACATTTCAACTGGGTCTGGGCTCTGCAGAGGGGGAAACCTTTGCAGAGACGTGTCCCAAGGGTGATGCCCCGGTCACTCCTGGAGCAGTCCTCGACCCTGCGGGGCAGCAGGCCATGCCTGTTGTGCCCAGTGAGGCACACGCTGTGCCCGAACACGTCCTGGCGCAGCTGATCCGCTTCACGTGGTGATGCCTGTTTATAGCCTCGCGGAGCAAGCGTTCACAGGAGTCGAGTCACCGAGCCCCTTGGGCGCAGGGCGTGTGGTCTCATCCGTGCTCGGAGGAGGTTGGGTGCAAGATAGCACCTTCTAGACACTGCTGCAGGACACCTCAGGGCATCCAGCCTCACTGCACACCAGACTAATGCAAAGGCGCTGGTGCCCATTTTACAGAATGGGGAAACTGAGGCACGGAGAGGATCCAGCCCTTAGTTCCAGCTCATGCAAAGAACTGCATTTGCCAGGCTTTGCTCCAGGCCGTGTCAAACCTGCGGGACTTCCACCCGGGAGCTGCTCCCTGCGGACTTGGGGCTCAACAACATAGTGGAGGTCGCGGGGAAGCACGCGCCACTTCTCTTTGCATTTTGTGTTGGGCAAAATACCGCGATTCTCCATGTCGCTGCAGTCTCGAGGAACTTCTTGAGGGTTTGCATGGATTAGGGACCACAGAAGTAGCCCTGCTTGGCTCTGGTGACCAGCCAGGCATTATAAATGGGGAGAGGGAGCGAGCTGACAAGGGCAGCAGATCCTTTTGTGAAGAGGCGCCGTCTCCATCAAGATATTCTGAGCAGGTTTCACTGTCACCGGGGAGAGGGAGGGGGAGACGGCCAATCTGCAGCTAGCACGCCGCGTCGCTGCTGGGCCACGGGGAAGGCGCGGAGGGAGACGTCAGCAGAGGATGCTTGGCGCCGTACCAAGGATGCAGGTGACAGGGGTCAAGGTTTAAAGGGGTCAGGAGGAGTCTGCCTCCCAATCTCACCAGAGCACTCATAAGCAATCCAGTCTCCTCCAGCTCCTCCTCCGGAGCATGCCTCGCCCCGCACCCAGCTCTACAACCCCCTCATCCTTATCACGTCTGTGCCCGGTGAGCCCGTTTGCCTTGCAGCAAAAGGCTACGCTGAGACAAGCCGTGGGCACGCAACTGTTAAAATGCAATGCACGCTCCCCGATTCTCCCATGGGTGTAGGGCTGTCGTGTGCGTGCTGCACCCATTTTACAGGTTACACTGGTGTGAAGGTGCTCCTGGAGCACCCTTGTTTAGAGCCCAGCAAGGGTTGGGCCGGAGTTGCCTATCGCCTGCTTTAACCCTGTCGGATAGACCACGGCTGGCCGCCACCATAAAGTGCTATCACATGCACGAAGCAAAGACGTCGTTAAAAAAGGGGGAAAGTACCTTATTCCCCCTCGAATCCCTTTCCAGCGCTGTACAGACACCGCCGGCACTTCTGGAACGACGCTCGGTAAATAGTTTTCAGAAGCGCGATGTTTAACATGACAGCATCCTTTTAAAAACCTTTTCATCTCAGGAGGTTGTTGATGTAGCAAAAGGATTTGGCCTCCTTTACTCGACTGTTGTCATCCCGCCTGCCTTCGAGTGCTTGGGGGTATGTCTGCGCTGTGCCCAGTGCCCCACACACCAGTGCTCACACCCCCGCACGCTGGACCTGGAGCGGTGGGGCCAGCCTCCGACACGGCTGTGGGGACGGGGGGACCCCGAGCTGCACGACCGCTGCATTTCCAGGCTCGGCGTGTGCAAGCCGTGCAGGGAGGTGGGTTGTGCACGGCAGCATCCCCTACTAGGACTGCTGGGAACACCCCTACAGCAATCAAATCCGCCCCAAAGCCCAGCCCTTCGCCAGCTGTGGAAAAATTGGGGTCAAGATCTGGATTCCCCCCTTCAGCCGTTCGGTGCAACAGGATCCTGGCTGGGCTCCAGTCTCTTGAGAGATTTGCCTAGAGATCCTGAGTGTGCCGGTCTGCGTGTTTCATAACACGAGCGCTTCGCTAGCGCTGGCAACCTGTGCAGGTGTGCAAATGCACACAAACCTCCTCCGCACAGTGCTGTTACACCGAGGTTACACGCAGGCACGTGCACAACCATCCCAGGCACCATCGAGGAGCTCACGTGAGGCAATTCAGCCCCGGCTCTCTTTGTGACGATTTTTACCTCGGTGCTGGCCAGCTGTTACGTAAAGCGTGATGTGCTGGGCGTGCTAGGAGTGGAGGGCACCGGCGTGTCAATCCTGTCCTCGAGCAGTTCTTAATGCCTCGAAGGCCTGATCCTGAAAGGCTAATGGCAGTCAGCGGGAGCTTTGCTTGAGTGAGGTCTGCATTGAGGCCTGGCGATTTCTCGTACCTTTATGCTGCACTCTTCTTTCCAAAATCATGCACTGATTCAGCATCCTCCGACCCGAGGTTCCCAGAACCGGGGAAGAAACACGAATCGGCAGCTCAGACAGGTACTCCAGGGCCGGCTAACAAGCCCATCGGCCCGGGAGAGGCTCACCAGCACGGGGCAGTGCACCACTACGAAGCCCATCTGTTTGTTCCTCCAGAGCCCAGACACCAGACCAGAGCCCCTGGCCGCCAGTCACAGCCTCTGCAGAAACCCACAGCGTTTCCATAATGCCCTGTTTTATTGTGCATTGGGGTTGAGCGGCTGCTGCTGTTATATAAGATGATGCTTGGCCGGATTCTCATCGTGATTACTCCCGTATACTCACTTCCTGGAGGCTCTGGCCCCTGGCTGGCATAAGGGAGGAACATTTAGCCTGGCCTGTTTTACTTGGTAAATGCTCTTTAACTATTTAGCAGCAAGTTGTTCCTGTAGATTACATAGGGGCTACTATTCAGCAAAAATGACACACGGCGGCTGATTTTTCAGCATTTTTCCAGTGCTGAGGCTGAAAAACAATGTATATATTTTTTTGCTGATCTGAGTTCTTAGTAATTACACTTAATAGGTCCCAGAGGGATTCCTAGGTAACCTGCACTGTAGTTTCCATGGCAGAGAAACAAAGCCAGGGCTTGGGGATAATGAATAATAATGGATTGTTAATACTTTAATGAATAATGCGGGATGTTATTTGTAACTCATCTGCTCTTCATATCCTTGGTGACAAACCCCGGTGCTGCACCGCTGCTAAAAAACAAGGGAAACAATGCAATCAAAGTGATTTCGATTCTGCAAGAATTGTCCCTGGCATTGCTGGAGCGGGAGGAACATGAGCGCAGCAATTGAAACTCTCATTAACTAAGCGTTGGCAAAATGATCGTCACTATTTCGTAACATTTTATTTCGGCTTGTGGGTCTGTGACACCAATGCCCGAGCTGTTTGAGAAGCTGGATTTCAAAGTCCTGCCAGCTCATTCCCCGCTCTGCTGAGACCCCTAACATCTCCTGGCGATACCCACCGAATCGGTACCCTTTTATACTGGCTCGATGGGAGCTGCTGTTCAGGGTTTAGCAGAGTCCAGAGCGCAGCTAGCTCCACAACTTGGGGTGCTGTCGCAGTTCGTGGGTGTTAACTAGCCTAGAGGGAGTTCGGGATCAAGAATAAATCTCCCGCCGGGCGCACTGGCAGGTGCGTTATCTTCCTCCAGGGCTGAACGGGGATTCCCGATACTCGGTTTCCTGCAGCTCCAGGTGTGAGAGTTGAAGTGCAAAGTGCTTTCAAATCAGAAACCTAGACTTGAGAAACTTGGAAAAGTTCAGCCAGGCTCACAGTTGGAGCGAGAGCCAAAGCCTCCAAGATCACAAGGCTTTTTATCAGCTTAGCTACCTCATTATCAGGACTTGTGCCCCCCTCTAGGGCATCGTGGTGTCTTTCTGATGAGTGGTGCCGGTTGAGGATGGTTTTTCTCAGAGTTAGGTCCAGACCAAGAGAGAGAAAAGGCGAGCAGATCTGGGGGCTGTGGGCACATCAAACATGAGTTGCCACGTTTGCAAAGAGCCCCCCAGAAGACAGCCAGGGCATTTCTGGGGGCCCTTGATTGCAGGGACACGATCCCACATCCATACAAGCAAAGAGGAGACTTATTCGCGTGTCTCTAGTGATCAGACATGAATTGGAGGCTTCGTGCATGCAAACAGACAGGCCGATAAGGCAGCATTTCCAGAACCCCGCTGTATGAAGGAGCCACACAAAGTCCTTGCTCATTCATCGTGCACACTCAGCCCTATGTCTGGGTGTGCAAACAGAGGTCTGTGCACGGACGCCTGGTTGCTGCACACGCAGCGGTAATCCCACATGCCATTGCTGGACGTTTCTTGCACAAGTTGGGTCTGTTTCCCTCGACTTGTCTCTTCCACTGACTTCCTTGAACTTGTGGGGCTGAGTTAAGGGGACTGGGGACAAATCCAGGCTTCACGCTTTAGCCGTCGTTCGGGCACAACTCCATTCAATCTTTTTGCTTCCTCCCGCCAGGAGAAAGCTTTCATGACCCAAGAGGTAAATGCTGCAGCCATGTCCCATCCAGTCCAAGACCATGCCCAGAGTCGAGGAAGCAGCCCAGATTGACCCGTGTACCCCCCCCCCACCTCCCTGGGTAGCACTGTCTGGCAGGCAAGTGCAGTGGTTAGCGCTGCTAGCTGGGGCAGGGGATCAGGAGAAGTGACAGAAGCCCCATTACTTGTGACATTCAAGCTGAGAGTAGGCCAAATGCTAGTACGGCGCAGTCGTATGGCTAGATGCATCGCTGGGATGCCCTGCCAGGAGAAACAGTGGGAGCTATTATGATGTTAATACTGGGGGTGGGTGGGGGGGAAGTTGCAAGCCGATAATCCCTGGAAAGGAAGCTAAAACACGGAGCGCAAAGGCCCAGGGGAGCCGCGCCTGGCAGCAGCAGGGTGGGCTCCGCTTCGGAGAGGGGCTGCTGGGGGGACACGGAGATGCATGCGAGCCAGGCGAGAGCAGGTACCGGGAAAGTCTCCGAAATCCTTCCATTCGGCTGGTTTCCTTTGACCCCATCGCTAAGCAACAGCATATGCCTTTCCAGCGAGCTCCAGCTTCCTCCTGCCCACCCCCAAAATGTGAGCTGAATCAGCTCCGGAGGAGCAGCGATCCCAGTCTAGCAAGAAGCTTTTCAGACAGGTCTGCAGCATGGTACGGAAACCGGCTTAGCGAGGGCCCTGCCGTACTCCACCCCGCCTGGGCGGACAGGCTGGATGGCGAGGGAAGGAGGGAGAAGCAAGGACCCAATTGTGCCATTTTGGGAGATAAACAAACCTGCGTCATTAAAACGGCTCTGAATGGGGGCAGGTCAGTGCCTGTGGCTTCCCTACGGCACATCGCTGTGCTACCTCTTTGCAGTCGCTAATCAGGGCTGCTGCTTCCCGCACCCCTTCTGCACGCTCCGGCTTGCCCCGGCACCAAACCGATTCACCCCGGCAGAGGCAGCCCCACACCGCCGTCTGACACAGAGTCTTCCCATTAAACGGGGAACCTCGAGGGCTGTACCCAGGAGCCTGGGGGCCCCGCATCGGCTCCGCCGTGGGGCACGTGGCATGTTCCCCCTAAAGTCGAATGCAGTGCGTGGGAACGTCGGAGGGAGCTTTCTAAAATGTGCGTCTGGAAGCACATATCCAGCCCACGTGGAAACCTGGTGTGCAGGAGATCACACTAGTAGGAAACCTCCCGTCTCAGGAGTGTCCTGTTTGGTCTTGGTGAAGCTTTTCGTATTCCAAGGCCCTTTACTTTTCCTTGGCAGCAGAAAGCAGACAGGACAGTGCTCTGCATTTTGCAACACCTGGCATGGAAAAGGAAAGGCCAAATCCTTGTTCTCTCAGTCACTTGAACTTTGTAAGGTCAACGCCTTCATCCTCCATGTCCCAAGAAACCAAGGGAGACTGGGAGAAAAGAATTGAGCCTTGCTGACATACCGTTAGTTTCTCACTGCAAATAGGCTGTTTTATTACTTGCTGGTACTTAGGTCTGCCCCTGAGAGTGAGTAGCAAGTGACTGCTGGGATCATACATAAAAGAGCAATAATGCATCAGGTTTGTCCACAGACAGGGCTCTTGCTGTTAAGAGCTGTATCTGGGCTTGGGTGCACGGTGCTCCTAGGTGAACCCATCATGTTGCCTCTGGCTGTATTTGGACTTGGGTGCATGGTGCTGCTAGGTGAACCCATCATGCTGCCTCTATGGCTGTATTTGGGCTTGGGTGCATGGTGCTGCTATAGCTATAGTTGGA
>JAGPOW010002791.1:3426089-3536687 GCA_030014935.1 Caiman crocodilus | reverse complement strand
CTGCTATAGCTATAGTTGCACTTCGGTGCATGGTGCTGCTAGGTGAACCCATCATGCTACCTCTATGGCTGTATTTGGGCGTGGGTGCATGGTGCTGCTGGGTGAACCCATCCTGTTGCCTCTCTGCAGGAGAACAAGTGAGAGACGGGCCCAGTACATGGTTCAGGATTAGAGAGTTGCCTTGCCAGTGAACTGGGTAGGAAGACGGACTGGTAGGAACCACAGCTGAGGAGTCAGGAGGCGGGGAATCCCTCCACCTGCTCGTCATCTCCATGCATGGGAAAATGGGGTGATCCTTGCCCCGCTCAGGAAATTAGCTCCCTAATGCTGCCCGAGCACCTGGAGCTCCCCAGGTGGAGGGAGAGCAGCATCCCTCTCTCGGCCTGCTAGGTCTCATTCCCAGCTGAGGCTGGAGCCCAGGACGTGAGTGGGTGGTAGACGGGCTTCACACCTGGGCACCCCTCGCCTCTCCCCCGCCGCCGCGGTATCGGTGCCGCACCGCCGGGGTGCCACCCCGCTTCGTAACGCCTGTCCTCTCTCTGTCTCTTCCAGGGCTCCGCTCCCATCCTGGTAGTCATGGTGATCTTACTCAATATTGGAGTTGCCATTTTGTTTATTAACTTTTTCATCTAACTCGAGACTGTCTCGTTTGCAAAAATAACGGTTCCGCGTAGGAACGGGGGTGGGGGGAAACGAACCAAACAAGAACAACAACAACCACAACAACAGAAAGGAAAGAAAAGGGAAAGAGCGTAACTCAAACTGTCCGACGACTATTTCCGAGTCTTTTCGCAGCAGAACAACAAAAGATTGAGTCTCACTCACAGTTTGCCTTTTTTCCTGGGTAATGTTTTTTGGATTTTAGCCAAAATTCTTTGCTTGTACAACACTATGCTGTGTGGCATGGCCGAATGCGATCAACTCTGACCCTCCCGACGCCAGAAAGGATGAGAAGGGATCCCAGCAAAACCCGAATCCGCGTGTTTGAGAAAGCAACGGAAGGAGAACAGGGGTAATCGAATGACCAAGCGGGGAGATTGCGGGCAGGGGGAGCAGACTTTTTTCCAGGGGGCACGAACTGCAGCTCCTGAAGGGCTCCGCGCTGAGTCTTTTTTGGGGAGAAACACAACAGCTTTGGTTATGAAGTAGACAGAGCAGAAACAAAGAGCTATCCCCTCTCGCCCCGGCCCTCTCCAGACAACAGATGACCCACGCGCGGCTTTCTTCCCCTCTCTGCCCGACCAGCACAATGGTGGAACGAGGAGAAAGGGAGGTTTTAGGGGAGAGGGAGCTCCAGGGGGTCGGAGGAGCAGCCCCGTTGGGTGTAGTTTGGAAACCAGTAACGAAGCGATGACCAGTTTGCTCAATGGGGTTGGGGGAGGGAGCCCAAGACGTGACCGATGGACCCACCCCCTCCGTTCCTCGCTCTCCTTTCCCAGCGGCTCCCTCCTTCACCTGGACCAACGATGCCCAAAGCCAGCTCTTCCTCGGTGCAAATCCCCCCGGCCCCGAGTTAATCACGCGGCAGCTTCGGATGCCTCCCCGACACACACACGTGCACACGTCAGAAGTGGCAATACTCGCACGGAGCGGTCCGCCGTCCCATCCCGACCCGCAGCCACGCGCGCGCGCGCCCAGAGACTGCAAGGAAGCCGTGCGGCGAGGGCCGCGGGCCGGACCCGGAGGAGGGCGTCTGGGCAGGGGAGGCCAGGAGGGTGGCGGGCGTGCCTCTGACATCTTGCTGTGGACCATTTCAGACATCGTGCTTGGGCTCTGAGCATGTTGCGTTTTGCACTGTGTATGCAGGATGTATATTCCAGCTTCCGACATGTCCCTGTGAACAAAGAGAAACCCTTCATTGGCACTGGCAGCCTCTAAGGATGTATTCTTTTCTATATGTCACTGGAGCCGTTTGTTTATAACATCTTTGTAATATGCCTGCCTGGATTTCTTCTTCTTTTCTTTTGTTTCCTCCTTTTTTTTTCCCCCCCCCCTTCTTTTTTTAATCCCCGTCCCTTCCCCGATGACATGCGTATTCATTAAAGATGCAGCATCCCTGTTCTGAGTTGTTCTAATCCCAACGGTAAGAGTGTGGTTTAGCTCAACTGCTTGGAAAGCGCTGAAATCCTGTCGCATCTCAAAACCGGCGGTCCCGGGCCTTCCCCGCCGCCCCGGCACTACGACCCCGTGCAGGCCACCCCTGTCCGATATATCAGCTTTGCTCGACGATCCTCCCACCACAAGATGCGACTCAAAATAGTCAACTGCCCGTCTCCGACACTGCCTCGGGACCCCGTCCTGCCCCCGGTCACATCCCGCGCCGCCGCGGGGAACGGGTGCAGAACGCGGCCCGGGCACCGTCCGTCCTCTAGGTTTTATCCGTGGGAAATCCTCCTCAGCATTTCACACACAGAGCTGTTGGGTACAACCCTGACTTGTGGACTCAGCTTTGCTTTGCTTCTGTTTTAGCTGTCTCTCTCTGCTACCTTTTCAGCAGATTTCTTTATTACACTGCACTGGATTGCTATATTTTTAACCAGAAATAAACTCAACATTAGAGCATGTGCCAGTTAAATTCAGTTCTTTTCCTTCCATGGTTGCTCTCATTCCCCCCCCCCCGGCGGTTTTTCTTTTCCTTTTCGGTCGGAGGGGGTGCAGGGGCAGGGGGGTGGAAGGGGTGGAGAGCACCAAGGTGTTTTCATTCCCCGCTCTCCGCTTTTCTACGCCCCGTTTTGGGGGGTTTTTTTGTTTCCTAGTCATCTCTTTCTCTCTCTTTTTTCCAAATGGAAAGGTTGCTGCAGACCTGAAGTGAACCAAATAATGATATATTGTCATGGCAGCCCTAGGAAATCATACATGCTGCGATATGTGTTTTGTAATTCTGTTTGCAACTCTTTGTAACGACTCTAGAGAACTTTTTTTGTACGTTCCCGTAAGTGCATGACACAAAGGTACCTACAGAAGCAGGTTACATCGTTACATGCAAACACAATACAATATTTAGATATGTATAAAACAGCACAAAATGCATATCATTATCAAATAAAAGTACTAGTGGTTTCATGACTAGCCTTTTCACCCTGGTGACCGACTAGTTATTACGGCTTCTCTCGCAGGCCCCAGTGAATTTGGACACCAACCCCAAATTCAGCTTTGCCTTGTCAGCTCTTTCTCCCCTTAGTTTCTACCCGTCTAAAAGTTCAGGTGAGCCACACTTCTAAGTCTGAAAGATATTCGAAGGCTAATATGAATTGGTTCCCAAACCATCGGATTAAAAATAATGATTCCTTGATTAATCACGGGGAGGCGAGCCATTTGTCTTAGCTCACATCTGCCCAGAGCCAAAAATACTCTCACTGCGTAGCCTAAAGAGAGAAGCAGGTCGATGGTCCTCTTTCCACCTCGGAAGCACCGTGTTTGTGGCTACCCGTCTAATGCACCCAGCGCCACAGCGGCAGGACACCACATCCGCGTAGTCTCTCTCCAGGCCGTGCCGCATCTGTCTGTCCATGCACAGGCAAGCAAATGCGTGCAAGCTGCTGAAGACACTGGATCACGCTCGTTTCCTAGGATGGTCTGTCCAGCTCTTTAAAAATAAAAGGCTTGCCGGGCCATTCGGGAAGGAGCTCAACCCGAAATGGTGGCACCGGAGGTGGGCCCCGCAAAAAGGTTGCACCTCGAGCGGTGCAGAGACACAGCCCATCCTCAGACCCCGTGGCTGCAGCGGCGGACCACTGCGAAGCCGCCCTCTCCACGCCGGCGTGAGAAAGGAGGATCCCAGGCTGGATTGCGGGGCAGAAAGGATGGAAGAAATACGCAGTTTCGGCCTGGGTCTCGGAGGTGTTCAGGTGCCTAACTCCCCTAGTGCAATCATAGGAATTAGGCGCCTGGTCTGGTTCTCAGCGCTGCCAAGGTACTGTGAGGCCCAGGCTGCGATAGGGAGATATAACCCTGCGGTGACGGTGAAGGGGTTAGCTGAGAGAGCTGGGAGCAGTCACGGGGCACAAGAGTGCGGGGAGCTGGAGGAAGGGGTGCAGGGCTAAAACTGGAGGCCAGAGGAAGCGGATGAAGTGCCTCCAGGTCTGACAGCCTGGCAGCTTGGGTTTGAATCATAGAAAATCATAGAAAAATAGCGTTGAAAGGGAGGTCATCTAGTCCAACTCCCATGACTCTGGTTCCCCGGGAGAAGGGGTTGAGAGGCTCTGGACGTGGTGCTGAGTCCTTCTGGGGCTGGGGACCAAGCCAGCTTCTCACGCAGGCCCTAGAAGAGTGACGGGGGTAAGGTTTAGTCTGTTGGCTCTGCACCGAGTGCGCTGGGAGCCATCGCTGGACACTGCAGTGTGCAAGGCTAGTGTGTAAGTGCTACAGTTGTGCACCTGAGAGTGCTTCTCCCCCCTCTCCTTTATGAAATTGTTGCAGGTGAGCTGATGGTTTCTGCTATTGCTCTCGGCTCATCAGGACTGAGCTCAATGCTGGCACAGGTGTTGGCCATGCTGCCACGCAGAGTATGGCTAATCGCCCACACCAGCTCCCAGTATGGCTAATTGCACAATTACCCTATTCCCCCCCCCCCAGTGCCTGCCTGGATCTCTCAGGTGGTGTCGAAAGTGCAAGTGCTCAGAGCATGCATAGGAACAAGGGGGTCCTTGGGAGAGAGCACTGCCTGTATCCCGTTAACGCCCAAAGGTCACTCCAGTCTGTGAAGATCCAGTCTGTGAAGAGGAGCCTGGGAGCAAAAAGGGATGGGTGGTTTGTGGTAGAAAGATGCCTCCAGACCAGGCTGCTACTGAATGCTATGGGTGTGTTCAGGGTCCAGGGTATCGGCTGTCCTGCAAAAACAGCAGGTGCCAAAGCTTTGATGCCAGGCCAGGGTCCTTGTGCGCTGTTCAAGGGGCAGTATCGGCCCAGCAGCCGATGGGGTGGAGCTGCAGGCCAGGAGGAGGGGAGCCCTATGCACCTGAGGATACCTGCTCCCTTCCCGACACCCCCGATCCGACGGTCCCTCGTCCCTGAAGACCTGCACTCCCCCCCGGGTACTGCATGGGTCAGCGCTGCACGTGCCCGTGGTCAGGTACTGCCTTGCAACAAGCCGCTGCGGGAGCAAGGGGGTGCACAGCTCAGAGACTCGCAACGAGGTCTGGTTTCTTGCCGTGTCGAGGGGACGCTGCGCGGAGGTGGCCGAGACGGAACAAGAGGAGCAGGTTGCTTCTCCTAGGAACGGGGATGCAGAGATAGCAGCCGGTGCTGCTTGTGCAGCGCACGGACAAGGCGGCACCGAGCCGTCACCCTTCGGCCAGGCTGCAAAAGCAGGAGCGCGAAATGCCTGCGGCACGTGCGAGGCCCTGGGTGGGAAAGGAGCAGGTGGAGGGGTAGCACCGGGGCTGGAAAGAGGCAGCAGGTTAAATGCTTTAGAGACCCAGAGACCAAAGGCACAGCTCCAGAAAGCGCTGTCACGCTTGGGAAGTGAAGTGCAGGTCGTCACTCCCCGGCACGATTGCACACCTGGCTGGGTGCGATGGGGCTGGGCAGCTGAGCCAGATGTGGTGTCGCTGTCTGCCCCCGAAGCTGCAGGGGATGGAAGGGTTTGTGTAGCACACCCACACCCCAGCTGGAGGTGGTGGGGGAAGCTATGCACCTCGCTTCACCTCCATATACCTCGTGTCCGCATTGCGTAGCCAAGCGTTAGACACG
This sequence comes from Caiman crocodilus, assembly GCA_030014935.1. Classification (NCBI taxonomy): domain Eukaryota; kingdom Metazoa; phylum Chordata; order Crocodylia; family Alligatoridae; genus Caiman; species Caiman crocodilus. Next base: position 3,530,996 of record JAGPOW010002791.1, on the reverse strand, counting down.
CTCTGGATGTCTGAACGATGCGTCCCTGCCCCAGGGCTTTCTCCCCTGGGTCAGGACTCGGCTCCAGGATGGTGCGAACCTCTCCTCCGCTCGCTTAGCTGCATCGGGAACAGGGCGCGCTGTTTGCTCCTCGGTGCCGTTCCCCCGGCCCCCGTGCCGGAGCCTCACCGATGGGCCTGGCTTTCTGGTCTCATGGACAGGTGATGCCCGAGGGGAACCAGGCTTTTCGCATTCCTGAAGCCACTTCCAACGCGGCAGGAGTTTCATTTAAGTAATACTTGGGGCTGCTCGGTCTTTTTTAGGGGCTGGTCCCTCCGTTCAGCCCAGGGGCGACCGGCGCAGGCTCGTGTCTGCAAGCACCGACTCCTGCAGCTCGCTGAAGGCTAGCGGGTCCCAGTGCGAGTCTCTGGTTTGTCCAACTGGCCTAAACTGGAGCATCTCAAAGGCAACCATGGCGGGGTTGGGCTCTGCTTCCAGGGGCAAGACTTCGGCGTATGAGCTAGCACACAAGCAGCAAGATAACTTCCCCGTGAGCCTTTCCGATAAAACGGGCCGGCACAGGCTCGGCTCTCCAGGACTCCGGTGCTTGTTCAGCGAGTCCCAGCAAGCCCTCCTTTTCCAAATCGGTTATATCCACCTGGGACCGAGCTACTTAAATTCTCAGCCAACAAACACATAAGCCTGAAGGCCGATCCGTTCCGCTTCCCCGCTCCCCACCCATCCGAGGATTGCTTAGCTCAGCCCGGATGCACACAAGCTGCTTTTTGGATCCAGCCTTGAAGAGGAGAACACAACCCACTGTTGCACGCTCTGGCTCATCCATCGCCTAAGCCGCCTCGAGCCCACCGTCTCGTCAGGGGCGCGCTGGAACCCCCTCCCCTGGCCGCAGCGCTCCGGGGACGCTCCCCCTTCGCTGGAGTGCGGCTAAGGGGCTTTCTCCTTCATTTCCTCCCCTTCCAATCAAAGAAGAAATCAAAAAAAGAGGAGACGCATGAAACTGGGCCAAAACAGCAGTTGTGGGGGAGACCCAGCCAAAGACAGCATTTTTAGTTGCTACTTTTTGGCTAGATCAGCGACAGGGTGGAAGTGCAATGTCTCCCGGCCTAGCCGTGGGGCTGGACTGCACGGCAGCGAGCCCAGGTGCTGGGAGCCGACCTGCACGCCGGTGCCTGCTGCCGTTAGCCAAGCGCGAGCTGCAGGTTGCTTCCCCAGCTAGCCATAAATCCCCCGTGCTTCCCCCGCTCCTCTACTGCTTTGCATGCAAGGCGCTTCCTCGTCAGACACACCGCGCTCGCGGCAGCTCAATAGTGCAGGCAACCCCGCTTATTTAACCAGCATCGAGCTCCGATTAGCTTCCCGGGGCCCGGCGCTGCTCAAGAGAGAGCAGATGCCCTGAGGACATCCCAGCGCCCCGGGATGCTGCCGCAGCAAGGGGCGAGCTGGCCCCTCTGGGTGTCCAAGCGTCACCGGCGGTGGCTGCCGCAGACAGGCGCGCTCCATCTGCCGTCCCCCGGGGCTACGGCAGGGCTGCGACAGGAGGCAGGCGGCACCCTGAGCCGGGAGCCTGCTGGAGCAGAGGCAGGCAAATAGACCGCCTCGCTTCCCACCGAGCTTTACACATTTCCCTGCAATGGGAATCGGACTCGGCCCTCCGGCACCAAATGCACAAGCTACTGCAGCCCCAGCGCTGCCCCGGAGCACGCAGGAGCGCTGGCTTGCAGTTGGGTGTTTTTTGGCACGTATGTACCTGTGTGTTTGTGCACAAGCAGCAGCCAGGTTCCCAGAGCACCAGCTGCAGCTGGACACTGCGCAGAGTCTGACCCCCGCCGGAAGAGAGGGGGTCGCTTTCCCCCCGGGTTGAACAAGGGACAGCTGAGTGCATGTGGGCGAGCAGCAAGTGGCGAAGATGATGACAGCCCAACCCATGACGTCCCTCCCAAAAGCCCCAGCATTTATTGCAGTAGCAACACGAAGCAATCCTGCATTGCAGCCCCTGGCATGTCCAGCGCCCTTTCGCCCATAGCGACCTCCCCTCTCCCCCAAGCCAGACAGGGGGTCTCCTGGAGCTCCTGGTGCACCCGTTTGGCTCGGCCTCTGGGGCCGGGCTCGAATCCAGCACCGGATGGCAGCCACTAGCAAACATCTCATTTTTGGCTCAAGGTCCTCGGTTGCAGTCTGTCCCCAGCCTCGGACGCTGGCTTGTCCCAGTGCCACCCTGCCCACAGCTGTCCCTCCTGGGCTTTGCATCTGCCCCCCAGGGAGCAGCTCACCCCCTCTCCCTGCAGTACTTCACCGTCCTCCCAAGCAGGTGAGCCTGATTGCGACCCTCGTTTGCACCTGAGCTAGCTCTGCCCTCAGCTTCCCCTGTGGCAGGAGCACTAATGAGGCTCACCTGTGTCCTGCTGCTTGCACAACTCTGAACCTAAGCCTCTCCCCCTTTTCCCCAGCAACTTAAACAGAAGGGCAGTGGCTCGGCTTCAAATGGAGCGCAGGAGGACGCCGCGCTGGGGTTTGGGAAGTGTCAGAGCTCTCCTGAGCAAAGCAGGCCTAGACCCCAAGGTGAGTGTCCTAACCATGGGCTCGGCCTTGCTTTTTCTGGGGCTTATGAGTGCCTGCCTGGCTCGCACGCAGCCCACAGCACCCTGAGTGTGCGCAGGCACGCTTATGCATCCACAGGGCAGAGGGACTGGGATTGCAAGCCACGTGTCAGTGCCAAAATACTGGAACACAACCATGTAGGGACACAAAAGGTCACAGACCCCATTCTTAGACTTAAGTGTCCAAAAGTTTCCCCGAGTTAGGAGCACCCAGGCCCGTACCCACGCACAGGAAGAGTCAGAACTAGAAAGGAACGAACGTCACGGGGGTCTCACGGTGAACTGCTTGTACCTCGGCCTTCAATGGCTTCACACGCGAGGCGAGCAGGGGTGTTCGGCTGGGTTCGAAGGGAGTGCCAGAATTTCCCTTGAAAAACAAAAGCAAAAGGAGGAAGAAAACCAAAGCGGGGAGCAGAAACCCACCGTGACTTAACTGAAGAACTTTATTATACAAGCACTCAGAGAAACCAAACCTAGCCCTCGGACCGGAGAGGAGGGTTTGGGTCTAGGAAATTCTCGTGTGCGCCATTCTGGTAGCTTGTCTCTGCTGACCTCGGCTCTGACAAAAATCCCCACGTCGCGTCTTCAAGCCTCAGCAGCATGAGGTCCTGACCACACCGGCCCCGATGCCCAGAAGTAACAGCGGAAATACACCATTAGCAATGAGATGAGCACAGGGGCATTTGCCCGGAGCAGCAGGAACACGAGTGCTCCTGGATCCGGCCGGGTTTACTGGTGACGGACACCAGACGGAGCTGAGCTGGCCTCACTGCTGTCCCCGGGGCGCCTCCGCACTCGCGCTGCCCATTCACCGGAGTGCGTACGTCTAGACCAAGCCCTCATAGAAAGCCTTGGCCATTGCATGCGCCACCTTCAATACTTTCTTCTCCTTCGCCTCGGGGCCCATGTTCCTGCGGGCGAGTTTAATCCAGTACTGCTCTGTCCTGGGCAAATAGTCCGTGTACCTCTCATCTGGCTGGACAGGTGGGTGCTGCTCCTCTTCTGTCGTGGGAGACACAATGGGAGAGAGGGGTCAAGGCTAAAACAAGACGCTCCCCCGGGTGTCGGGAAGGTCGAGACCAGGCTGCTGCTAACAGCTCGTCGCGTGATGGGGAAGCAGTTTCTCCCCGAGGACATGGCCCAAGTTGGAAAGAGCTGGTGGAAAGCTCGTCCCGCTCCCCTACTTTGGGCTGCCTCAAGCCACCGCTGGCCCATACATCCCCCTCACTCCTCTCCAGGTCACTGTTACCTTCATCATCTTCACTCTCTTCATCGGAGCTCTCCTCCTCCTCCTCCTCCTCTCCTCCCTCGGCCCCTTCCACGTCGCCCCCTTCTTCATCCGACTCAGATTCTTCCAGCCACTCCTGAGTTTCTTTAAGAGGAAAAAGACAGAGAGAGAGAGAGAGAGAAGAAATGCATCCAGTCACCCCCAAACTGCCAGGAGGAGAAAGTGGCAGCATCGGGCAGATAACCTGCCTCCATTCTGCAAGGATCACACGGGTGTCCAGGGGTGTTTTTAGGGGAGCAGCACAAAGGGGCCTGTGGACAACCCGGGTTCTGACTACACTGGAAAAGGCACGCCGGCTTTTAACACCGAATCAGGGTGCCCACAGATTTATGACTTGTAAATGCCACCTCCAGGCAAGGCTTGCTGGGACCCCGTCTGGAGCAGGCGTCTGCAGGCCGACACGGGCATCTGGGGTAGGCGAAGCTGCTTGAAAGCACAGGAAAGCGCTAGCCCCACGCCACCGCTTACTTGGATCCATCTCCACCAGCACCTTCCACGCGCCCATCTTGTGGAGGTCGATGCTGTAGAGGTCACTGAGGGTGAACTGGCGGTCTCCCACCTCAAACATCCCCCCATACACATAGAGAACGCCGTGCTTCACCGCCAGCATGGCATTGGACCGGGGGCACGGCTCCACTTGCTGGCCGGCGGCTTCATCACCGGCACCCTCCTCTTCCTCTTCTTCCTCCTCCTCTTCCGACTCGGACCTCTCCAGCTCTGCTCCGGCAGCAGGGATCATCTGCTTGATTGTCATCACAGTCCCGTCCTCTGCAACCACCTCTTTGACGATCTCCACGGGCCCCGGAGGGGGCTGGCCCTCAGACTCCCCTCCTCCAGCCACCTCCGCTGCCTCTGCCTTCCTCCCGCGCCTGCGCTTCTTCCTCTCAGATTTTGGTCCCTGTTGACGATAAGTGCATTAGGAAAGCAGCTGGAGGAGGCTACGCTGCAACGTCAATCCGTGCAGCATCAACACGCAGCTCGGCTAACGCGGCACGGAAAACAATACACCTAAATGCAATTTGGGGATTCAACTCCAGTTTGCGGGCACTGTAAATCTGGAAAGATACGCACGCGCTCCAACACAGGCCGCTCTGCTAGCTGTAAAATGAATGACAAGGAAACGGAAAGGAAATTTGTGGCGTACTATTGCTGGCTCTATTACTATGTCAACTGGTGGTGGTAGGTGTGCGTGGGGGGGGGGGGAGAAGAGAAGCAGTTCCCTCGCGCGCACACACACACGCTCGGTAGTTTGTGACTGGTGCAAGAGAAAATAGCCCACCATTTTGTGAAATCAAAACACAATTACTGGGTGCTAAATTACAATGCATTAGCGGGAAGCACTCCAGGTCCTCTGAGCGCTGTACCAAAGGGCTGGGAAATCACTTGCCAGGAGCTCAGAAGCAGACCTGACAATGCAGCTTTGCCTGTCGTTACGTGACTGACTTCTCCTCTTGGAAAACACAGGGGTGTGCAGGAGAGGGAGGCCAGTTTGGGCCAACTTGCACCACTTGCACCCGACGAAGAGCTCAAGTCATGCTGCATTTCTGAAGGGTTAATATCTCTCCTCCTCCATCCCGCAGCTTCATCTCCCTGGGATAAAAGGGGTGTTTTCCCAGCCAGCCAGCTATTGCTACGTCAGATCCTGATGGAGACAAGACACCGGCCTTTTTATTCAGTGTAGCTAGACCAAGTTAGCGAGGTCCAGCGGCAGAACAGCGGGGTCTCACTCGCTATGGACCCAGAGGCATGAGTTCAAGCCCTTCTCCAAGCACTGCCCCCAGCCCTCAGTGGGGCACTTGGTCATTCGGGCTGAGGAATCAAATGTGACTAGATTTTCACCGCTCCCATGTATGCTATTAGCTACAGAGACTGGCCTGCCCTAACCACACCAGCCCGAAGGCTCGGGAACAGCTCTGACCTCGAGTCAACCCCAGGACAGGTGCATAAGGCTGACTTGGCCTAGTTACACCCAGGTAAAACCATCAATGCCTCGTCTCCCCCAGGATTTTGCACAGTGACGTAGCTCGATGCGTACCACACCCAGATAGCTTTCAAATCCAAATCAATCAGAGAAGAGGACAAGACGACTGAGGGGAGATTTGCTAACCATCTTCACATACCTGAAGGGCAGTTATAGAAAGGATGGAGATGGGCTTTTTCTCTGTGGCTATAGGGGATAGGACTAGCAGCAATAGCCTCAAGCTGCAGCAGGGGAAATTTAGGTTGGAGATGAGGAGGGACTTTCTGAAGAGGAGGATGGTCGAGCATTGGGACAGGCCGTCCAGAGAAGTTGTGAAATCTTTGTGCTTGGAAACTTTCAAAAGCAAGTTAAAGAGACACTTGGCTGGGACGGGTGAGTCAGGGACAACCCTGACCCTTCCAGCTCTACTGTCCTACGATTCGGTGGGCTCAGAGAAATGGGGAAGGGGACGGTTGACCATACATATTTTTTCCAAGACCTTTAACTGTCCAGGAAACCAGCGATTCTTCCCCATATCGTAGAAATAGACATCGTTGAAGAAGTCTCCTTCGATGCTCTCCTCCTCTTCCTCGTCGTGGACACCTCCGAAGAGGAGGGACCGGTTATTGGGGCCGACTGCCGCCGAGAAGCCCGACCTGGGCGTGGGTTTCACTCCGGAAGGGTTAAGTCGATGCCAAACCCACTTGTCTAGGAGAGGATAAAGAGAAAGCAGACAAGCCCGTCAGCTCACGAAGGGGGTAGGTTTCCCACTGACCCATTTGGGCGGCTTTAAAGATTTCACAGCATGCTGCCTGCAACGCCGTTAAATAACGTGAAGCAGGGCAGTTTGCATTCTCCGGTTTAATCGCCCAGCTAAGCCATGTGTTCGCTTTCTAGTCTTTACCCTGAGGAAGCGATTGTGTGTTCAAACAGAAGAAGTCACATACGCTCATTCTGCAATACCAGCAAAGCCATCTTTGAGGCATGCTATTGTGGACCGGGGGTGGGAGATGGGCATCCCAGAAGGGACCAGGGTGCATTTAGGGAACAGAGGAGTTTAGAGACTTGTTCAGGGCGCAACAGCTGCCTGGAAAGACTAGAGGTCCTTATTCATGGGCACCCACGCATTGCTCATGCAATATGAGACAATTGGGATTTTTCCTTCTCTACAGATGATCGGGAGGGTCTTCCAGCAGCATCTTACCGAGCCCAATTGCCTGTTACCTTTACAGCTTGCCACTATTATAGTGAAGAATACAAAGCTCCCGCAACAACATAAGTTAAGGCTATGTTTTCAGGGCTGTGCATGCGCATATCCACCATCTAACTGGTGTCCTCTACCTAAAATTGCACTTCCAACCACGCGATTTGCACAAGCAATTTTGGTGTGCGTGGTCACACGTGCAATTCTGAAATCCTGGCCATCCTACACAACACCTATCTACCTGTACACCGCCTCCAGGCCGCTTGCATCTTCTCACTAGGTCGAAGGGAACCTAAATATCTGCTTGGCTACACTATGAAATGAGAGAGGCCACTGGAGCTAAGCTCTGGAGCGCGTACAAATATATTTAACCTAAAGCACTGACGCTGAACCCAATTGAGCCCTCTTGTCCTGGGGAAGGGGTCCAACCGGTCTGCCTGGCAGGGAGGCCGATTCACCGGTGCGCACTGGTGGATTCAGGGAGAAAAAGCACTGGTGCATCCCACAGGTATCCCCACCAGCTCTGCTTGCACTTGCCTGATCCTTCTGCCTTCAGCAGGAACATGTCCGTGTGCAGCGTGCCCTTGTCAACATCTTTCTTCACTCTCTGGGGAGAAGAGAAGGGTGAGCGCGCGACGGGAAAGGTGTCGTGATGAACCAGAGTACTGGGACCTTACTTCCCATGGCCTTAAGCTTAGCCGAGTCAGCGGCGCTTCACACCACCTTGCACAGCTGTGACAGGGCCAAACAGGACTGGTATGCGGGACCCCCAACGAGTCCGTTTCCTCCGTCCCCGAGGGCAGAGCTGCCAGGGGAGGCCGAGACACCTCGAAGGAAGGCATCTGCAAGTGCCAGTCATAGCAGGAGGGAGCGTGGAGCTGGGGGACCTGAGCTCTACTCTCTGCTCTGCCACAGATAAAACTGGGGGATCCTGGGGGGGTGGGAAAAAATCACTTACTTTTCATGCCCTAGTTTCCTCATCTGTGTAAACAGGTAGGAGATGCACTGAATTCACTAGCGGACACCCTAAACTTTGGGATTCAAGTCACCACGAGCTCAGGGAATTATTCTTGTGCGGCTCAAAGCATCCGATTTCCACTCTTCCCCCCCCCCCCCCCAGCCCCATTCACATGCAGCCCCCCCGTTGCCACGGGGGCCTTGCGCTCCCTCACCGAGCATGATCAGCCTTTTCCACGCTGCGCCTGGGGGATGCCGGGTGCTCAAAACCAAGAGGAGCCTGGAGCAGCGAGCTTTCCTCGATAGCCTTTTCCACACTTTTTCGGTATTTCTGTCTTTTCCGGACAGAATAAGACCGGGAGGGGGCCAGGTCCTGCTGAACACGATGGCAAAACCCCCCTGGACTATATGGGAGCAGGATCAAGCTTCAGCGGATGCAATGAAATACATGGTTTTAAATGCCGCTCTTCTCTGCCACCCCCGTTGTCTTTCCCGGTGAGTCCCTGTACTCCAGTGCTCCTGGCAACACACATTGTCTGAAGGCAGCAGCAAAGCCGTAGGAGGTCCCCTAATAATGTCATTAACCACCCCTCCTCCCCTCTGCTGCCATCCTGCATGCACTCAGCCCCGCTCCCAGCAGGAGCCCTGGTATTCATAGCACAGACCTCGCTGGAGCCTGTTTGCAAGAGAAGCAAGCTCCCGCTGGGATCATCCCAGCCAAAGTTCAGGAGCGCCCAAGGCCAGCGTGTCCGAGAATATCCCCAACAGGAGCCAGCTCTGCTCCGGATTATGCTATGCACAGACACCCAGCGAAACGCCTCCCCTGCAGCGACACAAGTGCGATACCGACGCATTCGGTACGTGGCAGGCTGTGGCACTGGAGGACCTAGGGATGAACTACCGGCAAAGTAAAAGTGGGAGAGGAGAGGACGGTGGCACTTCCAGCTGAGCCCTCTCCTCAGGCCCCTACCTGAATTGCTGCACAATACCAAGCTGGCTCCTACAGATACTTCATCCTTTGCATGCACACCGCTGCTTACACGACACGCCACACTGTGTTGTTTGCTGCCAGCAAAGCTTTTCCTTCCCTGGGATGAACCCTGTTGGCTACAGGACACCCATCCACAGCCCAGCAAGCAGCCCCATCGCCATGCTCCATCTTCAGGACCTGAGCTACCCCAGGTAAAAGCACCAGGATCCTGGCTGCAGAAAATACACGCGAATGTCCAGCATCTTCTGAGAAAAAAGAAAAAGAATAGCTGCTCCTTATGCTACCACTGGAAAGAAACCCAAGCAATCCTGTTTCTGGCTTTATACCTGTTTTTACAGTAGCTCAGTGGTGCAGGTCTCAGGAGGTGTTCATACACGTGCTCCAGAGCAGGGGCGCTTGAATTAGAGCTGCTTTAATTAAAGCACCCAGAGCGTCTTGGGTATCAGCATCAACTGAGAGTGGGGGCCTTTAACTAGAGCTCATTGAACGAGCTTTAGTTGAATCACTTTTAAGTGTGGAGATGCTGATACACAAGTTGTTGGAGTCTGCTGGAGCGCGGTAATCACTTGATTAATTAGTCAAGGCTGCACTGATGCACTGTAATTACAGCATATCGGAGCAGCCTTGCTGCTCGTGTAAAGGCGCCCGGGGAGCCGGAGGCTCTTTAAACACTTCCTGGCGAAAGCAATGCAAAAAAGATGCTCTCTCGCAAATCCCAGTTAAGCTAACCCAGGGATGTGATGCTCAGCATTGCATCGAGAGTCTGTTTTCCCTATAATCCCAGTTGAATCTTTATAATCCAAGTTAATTTGGGCTACTTTGTTCTGTTATTTTCACATATAGAGAACATGAGAGACGGCAAGAGCGCAAGAGAAAAAGGAGCAGAAGAGCGCGTGTGTAGGGGGCACATAAGGATGAGGGGCGTAGATCTGCTCGCAGCACAGCTGTCCAAGGCAACTGAACGGCACGTGCATGCCGTGGTGGGACTCGGAGCGCCGCCTGCTCCGGTATCGGGGGGCCGTCAGGATTAACCGCGTTATTTTCCATCCGAAAGCCACGTGGCTCCCTGTAGTAAACACACCGTGTACAAAACAGGCTAATGCTTCGTGGACTGAAACCACTGATGAGGAGGAGTGGGAGCTCCAGTGATCCGTTTCCAAAGGGATGCAACCTTCCCGTACACACAAGATGCACAGATGCTACGCGGGGATGAAAAAACAAGGAACGCACAAAAACCCCACCGTTACTCGAGAGAGCCGCCCTGTTCCCGTGCTGCTGGATAACACTGCACACCTTGGCCATAACATGCTGGTTCACATATTGAAAAGGGCGTCTGACCTCGCTCTATTTTCCTCCTGGGCTGCTACATAATAGAGGTCCACCTCCTTTCCCAAGCACAACGCATTTCCGAGGAGCTGCGTTCTTGTCTTTGCACAAACCGATAAGTACCTACACTGCATGCTCCAGCTGCTTTGGGAAAAGCATCGGCTGAGCCCTCCCTTAAACACCGGTCTAGGGCAAGCAACGCTTACTGCCGCTCCTTTGAAACTCCCGGGGAAACTGAGGCACAAGGAGGGTAAGCGACTTGTCAGCATTTAAGGCAGGGATTAGCCTCCAAGGTTTCTGCTTAACCTGCAGGAACGCACCACCTCTAACAGGGGCACAATCAGAGACCGCCGTTGAACATGCAGGCTCCAGAGAGGCAAGAACTGCTCTCTCCTCCGATCCACAGGGAACTAGGGTTGGAAAGGACCTCAGGATGCAAGCGCGTCCACGAGCTGGGGTCCAGCCGAACCCCTTTTAAAACTGGAGCCTCGGAAAGCCACCGCTTCAAATGCACGGCCCTCCGCTCCGGGTGCGTTCGGTTCGTGCCCACGGGGCCCGGCGCGCAAGCAAGGTGGAGCAGCATCAGCTTCCCGACGTCTCCCAGCTGCACTCGGCGCTCGCGCCAGGCCCCGGCGCTCGGGTTGCTTAGCAATCGCAAGCTCTCGGTGCAAAGATGCAGCGGCTGCAGGTCTCTCTCCGCCAGAAAAGAAAGGGAGCATCTCAAAACGAAGAGCAGCGGGAGAAGAGCGAATCCAAGGCGTCTGACGGGATTTTCGTGTCGAAGCAGGCACGGCCGATTAAGATCCCACCGCGCTACTTCTCAGGGCAGGAGGATCGCAGCAGCCGCACAAGCAGCCCCTACTATTTTCAGGATGTAGGAACATGCAAGAGACAACGCTCGATTGCATTCGCTTGGCCACAGGGATGCCGGCAAAACCTGACCTGAGTTTTTAAATGCTGGGGGCCTGCAACCCAGGGCTTTTGCTCGTATCGATAACGAGCTCCCAGAATCGCCAGCGCTCATTTAAACTTCACAAGTTGCCTGCAGGTCGCCTTCTCTCCGCCCTTTCCTCGGGTATCACTAGGGACCTACTTAAACCAGCGACACAAAGGGCTTTTCACGGCCCGTGCGCAGCGCACAGAGCCGATTTCACGGGCGTTTGGTGGCGGCCTTGCCCCGGCGGCCCCATCCCTTGCTGCCGACTGGCCGAGAGGCAAAAAACCGCATAATTAAATAGCAGATTCCACAGAAACCTCTTATAAATGACTGTATTATTATACACCTAAGCATTCAATGTAAATCTAAATCTTTAAGAGTCCAGGAAGCTTTTTATTTTTTCCTTCTTTTGGGGCCGATTCCCCGGGAAATCACGACCAACGCCATTTTTCACGGCGATCTCGAAACGCGATTTCGGAAGTCCCCCCTTACCGTGACCGTTACGGAGCAACGTGCAACACGCTGCACGGCAGCATGGCCTGCATCTAGCGCTGAACCCGCTGCGACCTCCCCCGGGAACGGGGCCCGGGTGAACGAAGCCCTAAAACAGCTCTGATCTTGGCCCCACGTCTATTTAAAGGAAAGCTTTCGAGAGGCTCTCGTGCATCTGTCCCTGGGTGCGTTTTATGCAGGCTGCATGACCTTGTTCTCTCCAGCTTTCCTCCTAGCAGCCTGTGCTTGTCTGCAGCTGAGGCAGGGACAGTCTTTCCCTTCATTTTTCCGGCTCTGACCAGCTGCTAGCTCTCCATCAAACTTGAGCTGCTTTATTTTTCCAGACCCTGCCCCAGCGTCCCCAGGGGCCTGCGCTGCGCAGTACACAGCTGATTACCTTTGAGCTCAACACTCAGCTCCACGATCAGCTGCTTGCAGAGCTCCGAGCGCACGCTCATGGGAACGGGGATGCACCGGTACCCCGCGGGCCCAGGAAACGACGGATCTCATTGAATGACATGACTGTGACAACACCCAATATTGTCACTGTGGCAGCCGGAGGCCGCACACATTGACTGTCCAGCTCATGTCACAGTTTGCAGGTAGGATGCAATACGATTTTAGAATTGCCCACCCAGCACAAAACCTGCTTGGGCTGCTGAAAGCCTCCGGTACCACCTCAGTGCAGAGTGGGCATGCGTCAGCAAATCAATCATTCCCCGGTCCCTGCTCCCATCTGCATTCGTGTGTACAAAGTGTATGTACAGCATTCATGAACAGGCTATGGCGTGTGATGGAAACCCTGCACGGAGCGGCCAGACACCTCCCGCCGGCTGCACAAAACAGTTGGGGACAGAGTTTTAACTCAAAAGCAATGCATCAGTTCCTCTTCTACCTCCGGTTCAGAGCTGCGCGCGGAAAGCCGACTGCCCAGGCACTGCAGCAGGGGCTGCGCCGTTTCCCCGTCACTCCAAATTTTCCAAGTGACGACAAAAGCGGCTCCAAAGCAACGCGATGTAGCTCAGCTTGGTACAGCAGGAGGTGTTAAATGCAAAAAACCCCCCAAAAACCCCACTCCAGAGGCTGCAGCATACCGCACAACCCCAGCTGCCTTCGGGAGCAGGGGATCCGCATCTGGCAGGCGGTGCGGCTCTCTGACCTCGGGAGCAAGGGGCAGGACGCAGCCCGGTCAGGTGCAAAATCCTCCCCAGCGCTGTTGCTGTCTAAACAAACGTGCAGGCGAGAAGCTGCAGTGCTGAGCGCAGGCTGTGAGGAGGCACAAATGTTTCTAAATATATAGATGGAAAATTTGCTCCCCCCGTGCTCCCCCTGCCTCCCTCTTCTTTGCTCATTTGTGCAGATCGGAAGGAACAGTGCATCCACCTCCCCCGGCGCTGCGCGGCTGGAAGCGATGCCTAAATCCCAGACCCTGCTGCTCCTGTCTGCATTATAAACACTGGAAGCATTGGCAGAAGCCTTTTGCTCAGCGCTGCCAATGGACTATTCACTTCCTCCCTCCCAGCACAGAGACAGGCGCACTTGGGCAACAAGGACATATGGTCTAAAGGGCTACCTGGTATAAATTACTTTGATTAACAAAGCGAGCAGCAGTGCAAAGGAAGCCTGGAGTGCATCAAAGGCCCCCTTCGGTGCATCGGGTTTGGTGTGCAGCTCTGGTCCCTTAACCCCTTCTGTGCTCCGCATCCTGGCAGCTGCTGCCTTCCTGCCAGAGGCTATGCATTACTGCTGTCTGTGCAGCCTCTGTGCTGCGCCCGCGTGCCACCAGGAAGCAGGCTCTAGCCACGCACTCCCGCTCTGCATACGCATCTCCTGGACACGAAGCAGCTGCCTTAGGGGGTGGGTGCATGTTCAGTGCCTCTCTCAGGCATGCACGCTGGCACGGGCTATGGGCTGCATTACCGCAGCAGTAATGCTTTGTTTCCAGACTGCAAGGCATGCACATCTGGAGTGTGGGGATGGGGGAGCTTCACACTAGCCTCCAGATATGTCCTTAGCAGCCACGGGGCCAAGGGGGAACATCCTCCTCCGCTCCACCCCGTGTCCAGCTCTTCCTTTTCCTGCCACCGTGCTAGTCACCAGGGGCATCTATCAGACTGAGATACACCCAGTTCTGGCATGGCAAACTCCCACAGGCATGATGTTGCCAAGGCGGGAAAAGACCATTTACTGTGCTCCGGTCAGGTGTCCAACGCTCACCATGACGGCGTCACCAGAAGCTTTGCCTCCTGAGCAAAGGGAGCAGCAATCTTCAAGCCCCGGCTAACGGGACCCGCAGCTCCTCATGTGGGTCATTCACGCCTCGGGCAACCCCACTTGGCATTTCTCTTGGACACCGTGAAATGGAAACGCGAGAGTCCCCAGCTCCGCATTCCCGCACCTGGGAAACCGGCTTCGGAAAAGCCCGTCATTCATTTCAGGGAAGAAAGAAAGGAGCTACCCTCTTGACCTAGACGTAATCCCTTTGCACCGGGACTTCACCTCCCGCCACTTCAGAAGTGGACAAAACCCTACGTGCGGCTGCTACAGGATAACCTGCCCGCGGGGCTGACGTAGCTTCTTCACAACTCAAGGTGTTAGCGGCCGGCTTATGCTCCGAAACTTTGTCTCCGCTCTTATTTTCATATCCGAGATACTTCTCTGGCCCTATTTCTGTTATATTCAAGCACTGATCAAACTTGAATTTATTCCTCTCCCCTCCCACGCGGCACCCCTGCAGTTCAGGCCAGAGATATTCTCCCCATTTTACAGAGGAGGAGCAGAGGTACAGGTTACACAACTTAACCAAGGACATACTGTTAATCTGTAGCAGAGCTGGGCACTGAAACCGCCTCTCAGAGCAAGGGACTGAATGCAAGTCTCCCGGAAATGCAAAACCGGGGCCATAACCACTCAGTCCTCCTCACCAGAAGCCAAACGTACACAACTACATAACCGAGAAGCTGCCCCAAAACAGCCCCAGAGGTACTTGGAATAACTGAATTTGCTGCTTTTGATTTTTTTTTCTCATAACTTTCCTTCTTCTTGCAGGGCAACGATTCTGTTTAGGAACCAAGCAAACAAAAAAAGACGTGGCCCTAGTTCGGTGCCTGCCATCTCTCACCTGCTTGGAGTAGCCACCGTAGATGATCACACTGCCTTCTGGAGTGGTAGACATTTGGCAGCCAGACCTCGGGGCAGGGCCGATGCCGGAGGGAGACAGCTTGCTCCACGTGAACGTGTCCAGGTTGAAAGCATACACATCGTTGTAGTAGATGTAGTCTCTAGTCAGGGCAAAGGAGCACACAGAGAGCTGTTACAGGAGGCTACCGGTTAGCACAGGATAAAACGTCACCTAAAGAAGGCCGTAGGGAAGTTCGGAAGAGGTTGCTCGTTCTGTTTGTCAAAGGTGGATCTTTTGCTACAGCATCAGGTTGCAGCGGCAGAGCCACGATCTGCACCAGACACAGCCGTGCTGCAACAGGCAACCAAACCTTGCCCCCGATTCTCTGCTCTGCATCAGCCCTGGCTCCAAAACCCGCCGTGCCCACTCCAGACACAACGCTGTCCCACCAGCAAGGGGCAACAGAAGGTGTCCCACACAAAGACGAAAGAGCTTACTCGTTAATTTATCTCATTGATACAGGAAGGACCCAAGGTGACCGGGGTCCATTTGTATCCCCCAGGGAGCAAAGCTCCTGTACCCACACCAGGTAGCTCAGGGCAAGCAAAGAGTAAAGATGCGACCGACCAGCGCTCGGCGTAGATGAACCACCCGCGTGCAGACTCGGCATCTCAACATCTGCAGCCTGTGCCGCGCTCCGAGCTGCCTTGGCCTTTGCTAGTACAGCAGCGCACAAGTGAGCTATGAGGTTTCTGCTATGCTGCAGTCCCAGCAGTGACTGCAGCAGTGGCATACCCGACCGTGGCCTGCATCTCCTACGTGGGGAGGAGATGACGGACAGAGGGCTCGTTAAACAAGCAGGCACGGCTTAACGAGATCAGGGGTCTGGAAGCGGAGGCATTCCTGAGGAGTGCCACTCGCTCTCCTCACCCTGCGGACCTTTACCTCCGGACCATGCGTCTTTCTTAAAAGACAGGGCCCAGCTTAACCACAAGGCACGAGGTGCGTTCCTACGGCCTGTGTCGCAACGAACCCCAGTGGCCCTTTACAGCCTCACGATCTACAACTCGTCGCAACCAACCTGGCGCTCTCGTGAAAGCCTCCAAAGACGATTAATTGCCTCTTGCAGGTAACCATTCGATGTCCACTCCTCCCCGAGGGGCCGCCGGCTGCCCTGCAAAGCAAACCATCACACTGATCAGCAAGGTTTCCTTGCACCGCGGTTTCAGAGTTCCTTTTTACTGAAGGCGCTGCCTGCTCAGGCAGCTGGACGTGTCCCGCTTCTCTTTTAAGGGCAGGGAGATCGCAGGGAGCTCTGCCACCTCCCTGCAAATGGCATTTTTCTTGCAAAACACCACGTGCGGTCCTCTTGCACCGTTCGGCGTTTGCATAATAGGTACTGCGCAGCAATGGTTTCATTTCTAAGGGTAAATCATCTAGTTTCTAGGCTGCCCGAGATCTTGAAGGCTTCTCGGCTATGACTCATGACAGCTAATTTTCCGAGTTTAATGAATAGCTCCCACCCACGGCAGAGAAAAAGAG
The DNA here is from genome assembly GCA_030014935.1 of Caiman crocodilus. NCBI lineage: Eukaryota > Metazoa > Chordata > Crocodylia > Alligatoridae > Caiman > Caiman crocodilus. The sequence continues at coordinate 3,514,581 of JAGPOW010002791.1, read as the reverse complement.
CAAAGACGGGGTAGCCTAATATTCAGAGCACAGCCCTGGGAGCCAGGAACTCCCAAATTCGACTCCTGGATGCAAAGCCGCCTCCTCTCCAAGGTCTCAGGCAAGTCACTCATCCTCGTTGCTTCTGTTTACCCACCCGTCCTAAAAGGTATAATACTCAACTCACAAAAATAGATGGGCTCCTTAATTAGTGTTTGCAAATTGCTTTGAATTCCTCCAATTAAAGGCACCGTAGCCGTGCAAAGCGTTCCTGGGATATTAGACATGAAATAAGCAGGTGGATATAGCGATAGCTGTTCTATTCTTTCCAAGCCTTCATGACCTTTCAGTTAATTTGCAGCTTCCATTTCCAGGAATGAGCCACGAATCCCCATCTGTCAATCCCGAAAAAGCTGCCGCCAAAGCCAGCCAGCGGAAAGCAACATTTTCTGAACAGCGCTAACGATAGACATCCCTCCACGGTCGCCCACAGAAAGATATCTGCGTGCAAGAACCACGGAGGAGTCTGGCTAAAACCAATGCTCCCAAACACCGGCGAATCCAGGTCCTGACCCAGCTTTGCTCCAAGCACTAAGTCACAGGAAAGCCTCAGGTATTTCCCCCACTTGGGCTTCTCCTTCCTGGGTAAATGCAAACACCTTGAGTGCTAATACTCCCCCTGCGCGATAGACAGGCACATCCTGAACTCAACAGGACTCCCCAAGCGGGTAAAATGAACGCCCGCGTGCACGCACATGCACCCTTTGCAAGATAAGGCCCTGGATGAATTAAAAACTGTAACCGACTTACTTACCCATAGCTAAAGCAATGCCAAGTAAAAAAAAAGAAGGAAGCGCTGCTTCACTTTAATTGGCATTATATGGCCATAAGAAAATCGGGGTAGATTTCCATGGGTAGAATAAATGAGCCCCCAGGTCCCATGAAATGATAACTTCACTCCAGTCTTAATAAAAGCACACACACGCACATACGCATGTGGCAGCGATTGGCAAGAAATGACTTAAGACGGATCTCAGGCACTTTTATTCCAGCAGGAAGCATGATTTCTAGGCATATGTTTATTTAAAAAAGAAACAAACCACGAACCAGCCTCCATAATAGCACTTTTTGAGATAGGCAGGATTAATTTGATCGCGCTGTGAAATCATGAATTTTTTCTGGCTAATAAAAATTTCCCCCGTCTTGCCTTGGAGTATGGTGCCTTTCTGTTGTTGTTATTAAAGGGTAGGGATAAGGACAGCGTTTACAATGAACTAAAATAAAGCGTCATGCCTCATCTGCCTGGAAGGCAACGCTGGTCCCGGAGATATTCTCTGCTTCTACACTCAGTCTTTCCGCTGAAGCCAAACATCATCCATAAACCGCTTATTCCTGGATTTTGATGCCGTCTGCTAATAAACGCACACGCAATCAACTCAATCTTCTCCAAATTGGACAGTATTTTCTTGGGAACTGAAGTTGGATTCTGATCAGAGCCGTGTCGAGTCGAAAGTTGGTTTGGATGCAGTTCTTCCCCCCCACTCCCGAAAAGCAGGAATACAAGCTGACGCGTGGTTACTAGAGATGGAAAGCATGGTCCCGCAAGGTGCCTTTTGGGGTCTCAGCTCCCTCAGGGAAGCAGCAGCTTCCCGCAATGCTTCTGTACCGAGCATCCGAGTGCCTCCTGCTCCACCAAAGCGGTGCTGGAGGAAGCAAAGAGGTTTAAAATGGTGAAGGGAGCCTCCTTCAATCAGAAAGCATGACACCAAAACGCACCCTAAAGCCACAGCGACTTGCTCCACGAACAGTGCGAAGCCATCGCATCCATAACGCCATCTCGAAATATGCAGGAGCACCTCTATTCACAGAGGAACACTGTTGTGACGCTTGTTAGAGCTCAGATGCTGCAGCAAAAGGGGCCAAGGGAGACCATCGGTTAGAGAGAAAAACAGAGCAAAGGGATCTGCTGTGCTCTCAAGCACGATCCCAGGGATCGGGGTTGCCCGTCAGGTTTTGGGGGCGTGAATGGGAGCTGTCTGCCCGCAGGGGAAGCAAAGAGATGCAAACAGAGGGACGGCATAGCTTAGCCATTTACATCTCAGACCGACTAGAGCGGTTCGGTTTCCTCAGGACCTTAGGAGAGAGAAGGGCTCTTGCATGCACAAATAGCAAGAGAGAATCCTTCCTCTCTTCTTTCCTTTCTGTTTTAAGAGCAGCCAACAGCATGGGTGGAAAAAGCTGCTCTCACTAGGAACAGCCTTCCCCCAATATCACTCCCGAGTCCCACATAACCAAGTCAGCAGTGCTGTCCTGGCAGAAGGCACACTCTAATTCTTGCCTCCCATATGGTGTGATCTGCTGCTGCAGGGGATGGTTTGCCTGCTACAGCTTTTCATCTCCACGCATTTATTCACAGCAATACAGGGCCCGGGTAAAGCTGCTGCTACACCTGCCAGCTGAAGCCTCATAACAGAAGGGCAGATAGTGCAACCTGACTCCAACGTGTCTGCAGCGTGCCCAGCAGCCTCAAAACACCGCGCTCATTCATATTTCCAACTCCAGTTACTCCGAAAACAAACTTACTCGGGCAACGGCTCCAACATGTATGATCTCTAGCAAAAGGAATCGATTTTGGTTTTGTATCCACGCTCTGGATAACCCCCGACGGGTTCGTAGTAGGGTGACCAGATGTCCTGGATTTGCTGGGAAAGTCCCGGCTTTTCTAGGCTGTCTCAGCATCCCAGTTCTTGGAGACAATTTAAGCAAAAGTCCGGGACTGGCAGAGCCCACGCGGTGCCCAGCCTAGCCCAACCCTCAGTGAGAAAACCACCGTGCTCCCAACAGCTGATCCGCCTCTACCCACTGCATTACACTGCCCTGGCATCCGCTCCACCGCTGCCTTGATTTCCCCAAAATATTTATGGCCGCCCTACTTAAAAATATAGGTCCTGATCTGACAGCCACTTAAGCACATGCATAAGCAAGCCAATGACTTTATGAAGTTGTGAGAAGCAATTTTTTCCACTGTCCTCAGCACCGGTGAAGCCTCACCTGGCGTACCCCAGCCAGTTTTGGACACCACGCTTCAAGATGCGGATTGAGTCCAGGCAACGGCCACAAAACCGAGTTGGAAACGTGACACATAAATCTTCAAATACATCAAGTTGTTGCTAAACCTGTTCTCCACGTCCACAGGGGACAACGCAAGAAGGAGGGACCTGAATCTGGAACGTTTGGCGGGAATCGATTCGGTAAACGGTGATTTCATCTCGCGCGCACAGACCCGCAAAAATGCATTTCCATTATTGATAATCAAAATGCGTAGAAAGGGGGATGTCTAGTTATTGATAGAAATAAATATATAGACATGATAGACTAGGGAAGATGTAAAATGCATAGAGGTGAAGGCTGGGGGAGCAGTCCTACGCAACGGCGCTGACTGTCGTTTGGACGGCAACTCCCAGAAACCCCACGGGACTGGGAACAAAGGAAGAAGTGACAAAGGGGATGAGGAGCTATCGGCGAGCAGAACGGGGACCGACGGCAGCTCTGCCACGCAGCGGGGGGCAGTCCTAATGTAGCTACATTTGTCACAGCGGGCGGTTAAACTGCGCTATAATAGTAGGTATTTTTGTCTCATTTCAATAATGGGTTGCAAAAGAAAATCTATATAGAAATACTGCGGTGAATACAATGGCTGTCATTAATAAATTGTCTGCCCCCCACATCTCTAATTCCAGGCAACGCTGAAGATTTGAAAACCGCTAAAAATCAAAATAAATGCTTAAAAATAAACGTGGACATTATCCATCGAAATTATTAAATAAAAATCTAATTCTGCCAAGCCTAGGTATTAGGAAGCAGGGCCTAACCCCGAGGGAGAGTTAGCATTGGGACAGATGACGCGAAGAGGCTGTGGAGCGCAGCGCTGGAGCAGCTCAGACGAGCTCTTGCCGGGGATGGATTCGACGGGGCTCAGAGGCGACTCCAGGTCCCTCTCAGCCCTGTTCTCCTGTGACTGTGCAACCTGACTCGCACGAGCCTTTCCACAGATGCCAATGGCAATGCACCAGCAAGTTCTGCATGCGCACACACAACTGGTGCCCTACAAAGCGGATAAAACCGGGGAAATGAAGTGCCACATGTCCAACATCCTGGCAGGAAAGAAAGAAAGGAAAAAAAAAAAAAAAAAATCGAGCACTGCAGATCGGATCTGCTTTGTCCTTTCTCTCCCCCTTCCCCTGCAGACTGTAATCAAGATGCCACAGGAAAAAGCACAGAGGCAGCAGAAACTTGATTTTCGCACTCAGTCAGGTTAGCATTAAAACAAAGACGGTCTCCTCCCAGCCTCCTCCGCGCAATCTCTTATTAACGCAGATACTGGCTCTCTTCCCAAGGAGGAGGCGGAGATGCACTTTGTTTTTTTATTTTAACAGCAGGACCCAGAGCACATGGGCTTTCATGAAATGCCGACCAGGCTGAGAGGGAGTGTGGGGGGGACCGAAGAGAGAGCGCGTTGCAAGCTGCAGGGTCCCAGGCTCCCAGCGGGAACGTGAAACGCAACAGGAACAGCACTGGCTCGCCTGTGAAATGTTTACGTGTCTAGTTTTAAATGCATGCCATTTGCATGGCAGCAAAATGCCCGTGCAACCCAGTGACTCGTGCCAACACGTCACCTGGATAATACACCAGCAGCGAGAGCCGGCCACGGAGCAGGTTGTCATGCCCTCCCGGTTGAAAGGGGTCCCAAGAGCTTGTTCCTGCCCAAAGATAACCTCAGAGTTGATATTTCAGTCCTGTGCCACCGGGCAAAGTACCACGTACCCCAACTCCTGCCCACATCAGCTAAATTGTATGAATGATATTAAATATACCATCCTACCCTCCTTGCTGGTTGTATCTACCCACTAGATAAAGTCCAGATCTCTTTCCACTGTAAAAAGCATACGGACATCTAATATAGTCCACCAACCACCTCCATCCCGAGTCAAAATGGTCAAGTACCTTCAGACAGAAGTCTAATCCTGGAAAAGGCAGGTTAGTGCAGATCATGGGCATGCAACACCTGGCAGGCATGTTCTTCTAATGAAACACATATTGACTTGCACAGATGTCATAGACATTAGAGCTGGAAGGGACCTCGCAAGACCAGTGGGTCCAGCCCCCTGCCCCAAGGGGCGGGAAGTCAGCTGGGGTCCAAGGATCCCAGCAAGATAAGCATCCAAAGTGATTTTGTCTCGGCGGGCGCAGAAGCACATGCCTGGGATCTCTTCGGCGAGGGTCAGGGACTCTCAGGGGGTCCCGCCAGCTGCCCAGGGTGTTGTCCAGCCAGGGTCAGCAAAGACAGGGCTGGCTGTGGGAACTCAGGGCTGCAACCACGACTTTCTTCTCGATGCGACAGGACCGCAACACGGCATTCGTTTGGAAGAGAAAATCCCAACTCCCCCATGCAGAGATGGACATACACAGACTCTGCAAACCAATATGGATAGATCAGCCTGTGGGGAGCCACAACCACCCCCTAAAGAAGCCGGTTCAGAGCTTTCACCTTCCAAAGAACCATCGTTCTGGATGGGTTCGCTCAGCACCAAGTCCCAACACGCAAACTGAGCTCACCAAAGCAGATCACACTTCCCCTTTGCATTATTAGATCGACCCTTTGAGGTCCAGGATTAATTCAGCTCACGTTGGCATCTTGGTGCTGCCTTGCTGTGCTATCGGCCTGGATTAGATAACTCTCCTGGGCTGCTGGAAAGGACAGGGATTCAGTCAGTCAAAAGCCTGAACCTCAGGCCAGGAGGCATCCCTTCACCTGCCCCTTTGCATCAGAACTGGCCATCACTATATGCCTACCGCACCTTGCACACCTGGGTTTTTAAGTAAAAAAAATAGACGGTCCAAAGTCAATCCTGTTGAGCTAGCATGGCTAAGGCAGGCTGGGTCCTGCAGCCGATGACACGCAAGGGCTGGCATCACATCTGGCTGCTTCTGACACCCCAGCCCAAGTGACCACACAGCCATTTACAGGTAGGTCAACTGAGCTCGCTGGATCAGCCACGAACCATCTTTTCTGCCTGACAATACCTGGAGGCTTCTGAGCACGACACTAACATAGAGTAAAGCCTCCTACCTCTTCTTGCAGGGCAGCCTTAATACCCCTCCAGCTGACAGATGGGATGCCAAGATGCAGAGTTACGGCTTGTCTCCACCGCAACAGCTTGATGGGGCTTGTACCCTCGAGGTCACCTAGCCTAGCTGCCCCCTAGGACTCAAGAAGACGGCACCGGAGCATACAGGCGGACGAGGAATTGCTGCAGCATCCCCCTGTTGCTCTCTTGGGGTTAGGAGCACTCCGACTTCAACCCACGTACCTGAGGGGCAAAGCTAGCTCAAGCCTAAAATACCTCTTAACAGAACACGAACTGGGACGTGTGAAGAGAGACAAGTAAAAGATGAAATTCATGTCATAATTCTTGCTAGCCAATTCCCAAGTGACTTGCCCTGGGTTAGAAAAGGCATCCGTGGCAGTCAGGAGCCGGACACAGGTCTCCTGCATCGTCAGCCACTGTTTCACCCACAAAGTCATCCTCTCGTGGATGCAGGGACTGGCACCCAACGGGCAGGGAGGTACCACCCTGCTGTCACGCTGCTGGGTCGAAGGCAGCCTAAGCTGCCTACATCCAAGAGTTTTGCTCTGCGGTCTGATGTTTAAGCTGGTCTTTCAAATAAGAAGCAGAGAGGGGACCCCTGAAGTCGCTTACAGCACAGTCACATGACTATGCAAGGCAGCTTGATCCTCCCAGGACAGTACCATGCCTCCATGGCGAATGGCTCTACAAGCGAGCTCAAAACAGAGGCAAAATCCCTCCATGGGCTTGGACAGATGGAAAAACAGAAGAGAGGTCCATTAAAATGGAGGGAGGCTTCTCTTTGCAGACAGAGAGGAGACTAACCAGAGGGGACAGTGCTGGTGCTGCCAGACCATGGCACAGCACAGGCTGGAGGGTGCTGCAGAACTGTTTTTGCTAACAAAGGAGACAACAGCCCTTATTTTCTCCCTATTTCTGGAGCCAGGCCCCAGGGGAGTCAGGGCATAGCCACCTTTTGTAGCACGAGCACCAGGAGAAATAATCAGCAGAGCCCCAAAGAAAGACAGGCAGCAAGCTGGGAAATCAGGCAGCCACACCAGGGACCGCGCGGGGCCCCGACCGGCTGAAGTCAACACGGGTCGCCGCAGAACGTCTCACTTACTTGATTTGCTCCCAAGTTTTGGTGGCCAAATGCAGGACCCAGAGATCCTTGTAATGGTAAAACTGCTCCCCGTCGGGAGAAGCAAACTCTCCTCCGAACACCCAGAGCTGCCCGCCAGCCTGGGGCACCACTGCTGCCTGCCAGGAGAGAGAGAAAGGACATGGTAACAAACCCTTTGGAAAGCCAAGGACTCGGGGATTTGCAGAGCCATGCACACAGCTGCCACTGAAATACGACACAGCAGACAAGTGGCAGCGACCGCTGCTGTATTGCTTGGCAACAGCGGCTCTCTGGGGCTCGAAGAAAGGGAAAACCAGGGTGTAAAGTTGCTTATTGTCTCCCGTGCGCTCTGCTCTGCAGCAATGGAGCACCTGCCCCCGGGCCCCTCCTTCTGCTGGCTTCGAACCCAGCACCACGGATCAAAGGAAAACCCTTGGGATTTGTCCTTCAAAAGGAAAAGAAGCATTTAAAATCTCTCCCGCCAGCAAGAGGGGAAGCTCCTTATGACGCCCATGGCCTGGAGGGTCACAGCCAGTCTCCCATCCCTTAGTCCAAGTGACATGCACCCCACTGGTGCCCAGGTAGCCCCGAGTGGCACAAAGCAGGGGGCATTTCATAACAGAGCACAGAAAAAGGACAGGCAAGCTAATTTAAGTCAGGAGGGAACTTAAGAGCATGGCATAACTGCCCCTTCTGCTTCCTGTACTGGTGGGCGACGGTCAGCTCCCAACCCTCCTCGCCATCAGGACCCCTTAAACCGCCGAGGAAGGAGCAACACCGATCTGCGGACCATTTGCAGCGACTTCAAGGACGTGAATAAAATACTAGCCACCACTAGAAATGGCCACGTCTGAGCCTTCCCCAAGTAAGCCGGCGGCTGTACGGATACCATCTGGGGCTGCAAGAATAAAGCCATCAGCCTAGCAGGTGCCGAAGCAGAACAGCACTGCAGCTCAGGTAGGCTTGACCAGACACAGAGGTAAATACCAGAAGCAAGAGACAGCAGAAAAGGGCCCCGAGAGGATGAAATAAAAACGGGAGGCGCTCACCATGAAGGGATGGGAAAAGAAGAGACAGCCTCCAAAGAGTAAGTTTGCCTGAAGTGTTTGGAAACCGGAAAAAGGAAAGGATGCAGTGATGGGAAAAATCACAGGCTTCAAGAATCAGGCATATCAATGAAAAACTCCTCTGTATGCGTGCTGCCAATGCTTTCATCACCGTGCTCGGACCAGATCCACGAATAAGAGAACACGGTCTCTCCCCAAAGAGACCCTTCCCCACTTCCTCCCCTGCAAAAAACCAGCAAACATCAGAGGAGCAGATTTGTAATATCAGACCAGCATAACTGCATTAGCATGAGCCTTGCTTATGCATTCAGAGAGCAAACGCACAGGAAAACCATGCCTTTGCAGGCCAAGGTGGTAACATATGGTTAGACACTCGACCGGCTCCGGGCCTGTGCAATTAGCTGATTTCCACGGGGATGTGGTATTTGCAAACCTAAATTAGGACTGTGCAGAGGTCTGCACGTAACGGTGTGCTCCACTTCGAGGATCTAGCTCCAGACTAATTATAATACCCAAGGTCCTCCATGCGCAGGCACTCGTCAGCACCCACTTCACGGCCCCTCTGACCTCAGCCCGATCGGCTGCGAAGGTGGAAGGGCAGAAAGCAATACCAGCGGGAGAGTCTGTGTCGAAGCCGAGAGCCGACAAATGAGGCTGCAAACAGACACAGATGAAGCTACACGCACGCTACTGTTTACTCTAACTCCCGGCTAACGAGCAACGTGCGTTAAAAAAAAAAAGTCACAGAGAAGACAACACACTAGTCAGTTAATGGGGCTGAACTGTCTCCCATGTAAGGGTAATTAATTATCAAACAGCAAATCCGCTGCTGCAGCAAAACTCTAACAGAAAATGAAATGAGAAGTTGTCTGTTGCAATTGCCTCCTTCGCAGCCTCGCTGCAAAAGCAGGATTTAGTCGTTCGGGCACCACCTGCTGGCTTCGCACCGGCAGCGGCTGCAAGGAGGCGGCAGCAAAAATAACTTCCCAAAACCCAAGGCTCCCCGGCTCCTGGCTAACAAATGCATTGACTCTATTTATTTACAAAGTATGCGCTTCAGCTAATTGCCTACCAGTTGTTTTCTGGTCTATCAGAAGGACAGCAGCTAAGGATTAAATATATTATTGCTGTGGTAGCCTGGGAGTTTTTATTGATCACTTGTATGATCATAGCCACTAAGGGTCCCAGGCATGGTCCTCTGGATTCATGGCTGAACAAAAGCTGGCCAAAAAGCTAACTAAGGATAAGACCTACACACACATATAGATACACACACATGCAGACAGACACACACATATATACGCACGCACGCACACACTTCATTTATAACATATATATTGGTCTTATTCTTAGTTAACTTTTTGGCCAGTCTTTGGTCTTATTCTTGGGCCAGTATTTTTTATTCTTGGTTTGTTAGCATATAGATATATATATATACAAACAAACTAAGAATAAGATCAAAATATTGTAAAATACACACACATATACACCACCCAGGTGAAACGATACCTTAATTTAGGTCCTAGCCTGTGTGGAAACAGGTGTGCTTTTCCTGCCTGTGTCTGTTTAACAAGTCAGGCACTCAATATTTAATGCAGCTGGAATATGTCATTTTAAATAGTTCAATACCTTACCTATGGATTTCAGACAAGAATGTGCATTTTGTTAGCAGTTTTTCTTGGGAGCTTATAAAGTTTCGTAGTGGTATACGGATACATTTTGCCTTGAACGGTATTCTGCCTGCCCACTGCAAGGACTTTGGAAAGCATCTTGCAAACGGTTTCTCCAAGGGATAGTTGGGGTTACTGCTGCTGCCTCTTGCCGTGACTAAAGCTGCGTACACAAGCTGCTGGCATTCCTTGCCAGCAGACCCTTGCATAAAGCCCACTGCAATTCACGGGTCGCTCTGACAAAGACAAGCAGGGGGACTGGAGATCTAGGGAGCATCTCCACACTAGGCTGGGAGAGCTTAAAATCTCAGAGAAGAGACATTTACAGCGTGGAGCTCTGACCTGGAATAACAGGCTATACCAGGTATCCATGATTATACCTGGTGTATCTGGGCTATACCAGGTATAATCAGGGATACCTCCACCTAGCCCTCAGCGTCCCCTGGCTCTTGCCTAGATGCATTCACTGCAGCCAGAGGAAACAGTGCCAGATCTACACGACAAAGCGCTCCCAGAATGTCTCAAGTACGGAAACCTTCCCGTCACAGAAGAGACCAGGGCCGATCAAGCAGCATGGTGGCCTGTGTGAACTGCATTAGGAGGGGTCTCAAGTGACCCCGTGGATCAGAGAAAACTCCCAAGGAGTGACCAGCTGTGCACGGCGACGTATGGGAAACTGCATCTCTTTGCTAAAGAGCCTGCATGCCGAATGCTGCCTGCTTGCTTCCCTGCAGCACCTACGCTGCACGTCTGTGAAGACAGGCATCCCGGAGCACACGCTCCATCCTAGGTATTGCTACAAAACCGATCTCCAGAGGAGCTGCAGCCATGAGGTTGTTAAAGAGATGAGTGCACTAAATGACTAATTCATTCGTATCCTTTTCGACAGCCCATCTAGAACATCCTGGGACTCTCCGCCCTGGCCTGCTGACCAGGGTTGTCAAAAACCAATGCCCGTCACAGGGAGCCCACCCCAGGCTTTATGCTGGGTCCAGGGCAGGTTGGGACAAGACTTCTGGGCATTTATGCCATGCTGTGTTGATTAAAACTCAAAGATGGGAGTTATGGGGCCCCCGCTTTGAGTCTCAGTGCTTGTTTAAGCAGCTGCCCCTTACCTGGGTCAGAACTGCACCTAGGTCAGAGCAAGAAGAAGTTTAACCCAGAGAGCTGCATGCACTCACTGAGCAGAAAACACAAGCACTTTCTCTGGGTTTCTATTGCCGCTGTCCATTAGCAGTTCTTCTGCCATCCAATCCCCCAGCCCAGAGGGAATGCACACAGGGTTTGCAACGGAAGCAGAGAGACATCTGAGCCCTGCTATCTAAAAGCCTTTATAGCCTGAAGAATTAGACCCGCTGAAAGTCTCTCACAGATTTTCTGAATAAAGCAGAATTGCACGAACAATGACTCTCCTGACATTCATACTCAAAGGATGCAGATAGCAGGGACTGCGTTAACGCACCCTGGACCCACAAGAAAACGGCACTGAAGCAGCATGAAAGGATCCACGCTGGAGGATGAGCCGTACAATTTCTCAGTACCGCGGGCCCCAGGTTGATCGCAGCGCCGGCATCGCCGAGATGTCTCACACCTTCGGAAACAGAGCCTGTTATCAGGCCCCCTGACACCAGAGCGACTCTGCAAGTGCTGTCCTGATGACTGGAGGCCAAACACTTTACCTGATGAGCACAGCGCCGGGGAGGAGGGCTGGGGACGTCGACTTTAGCCCAACTGTTCTTCCGGACGTTGTAAATATACAGCTCATTGTACAGGTACGTCTGTTAGAGGCAAAAGGAAAATCTGCATCACCGCACCTTGCCGCTGAACCCTACCCGAGAGCAGCGCGTTCAGTTCTCACCAAGCAGAGGCCACTTAGGAGAGCCAGCTACGTGGTCATTAAATTAAGGGGTTGTACACTTGCTCCGCGGAGAGCAAAGGCCTGCCTGCAATGCAGGAGTGCAACAGTCCTTCTCCGCTAGGTGGGAAGAAGAGGCATAGTATGGCTCTGATGCTGGGCAATCGGCGCTCCAGAGACTGTCCTGGGCTTCAGGCTTGTCATGTCCTGTGCAAATAAATGTCATTTCTATTCTCCTGCTACCCCGGGCTGCAGTGAGCCCCCACCCCCTATCAAGGGACCCAGGAGGTGGGGAGCCTGCCTCCGGATGTCAGTCTCTGGATCAATCTACTGATGCCAAGGGGCGACCCAACCCTCTTCTCCAAGTGGTGGGTCACTGTATGCTTGAGAGGACAGAGGCCTGAGAAAAGGAGCCCACAGCAAGGATGTACAAACCTACCGCTGCCCATAAAAAAAAGACACATCAGGAGTACAGTGGAGGTGGTTGCTCGACAATGACGGACACAAGCAACCAAGCAAATGACAGGGTAGTAGACCGAGCTCGCTACACAGAGAGCGTAGGGCAGATTTCAGGCCCAAGCACGCAGAGGTGCGTCCAGCACGCCTGCTAATAACCGCTATGTGCAAAACTCCCAGGCAAAAGCTCTGGATAAATAATTGCTACGTGCAAAACTCCCAGGCAGGAGCTGTTCAGCTAATAGGACTTGCTCGTTTTAAGCGATCAGGGAAACGGATCGTACAATAGGAACCAAGGATGAGGGGCAACGACAGCCTGTATCGAGCCTACAGAAATTAGGAAGCCCTGAAATATTGATGCTTAGGCAGTCGCTCTGACCCCTTAATGGACTGCAACCCTCCAATCTCCTGCCGACAGCTCAGGCACGAGACAGTTATTACTGTGAAATTAACAGCCTATTTTGTTCTCATTCTGGGAAAAATACATATTTTATGACTACTTCTTTGAAATCTTGCTCCAGACAGAGCCCATGCAAATTATAGCAAAGACAGAGAGGGAAGGCGGGGGAGAAAATTGATAGATGGAAGTATACGTTACTTTTTGGCCATTGAAATATTCACCTCCAAAAAGGATCAATTCGTCTTTCTCGGGGTGAGCAGAGAAGGAGGCATTCAACCTGCAAGAGAGGGGGAGATGGGGAGACGTCAGCATGTGAAGGAACCATTTGAAACACAGCTTGAAAGCTAGGTCTAGACACATAATTCAGCCGGCGCTAGCCCTTTCCCCTCCGACGGAAAGTCTCTCTCCATCACCCACGCAGTTATCAGCACATGACACTTTTCTATTTCCAAGCTAAAAACTTCCTGAAGAAATTAACTTTTGGGAAACATTCAGAGAGATTAATTTGACACTTTTCCTATTTTAAGAAGGCACATTATACTGTCATTTAACATGGCCTCTGACATGACTTTTTCAATTTTAATGCTGGCTTATCAGGAGCAAAGATTAACTTCATCACGGCACTTAACAATGGCCTGGACAGGGCTGTCTCGTTTGAAGTTATCTGCAGAAAACTTCCACTGAACCGTGGCCCCAGTTGTAATAGGAGCAGAGACCATCCACCACTGCCCACATCCAACAGGTAACCAGGCCCTTGGGACCTCAGGTTAGCTGTCCCCCCCAGCATCCCTGGGAGGAAGATGAAGAGAAACCTTTCCCTGTGTCCCGAGGGGAAACCTTACACCCTTGGGAAGTCAAAGCATCTTTTACGCGAGTCGTGGCAGTGCCAGGAATGCAGAACCTGGCGAGATCTGGGTACCAGTCCCGTGTCTGGCCATAATGCATCTCATAATGAGCAATTTTATTCAAATCACAGGGTTTCCCCTTCATTTTTAAATAGCATCAACCCTTCCAAAACCTTCCAGACGAATCACCGACTTTGACAGGACTCAGTTTATTTGGTAGGCTGATGGGAAGATGTAAAGGAGGTTCGAGTGCTGACTCTGCCGCTCCATCCTATACACCTCACCACTGCACAAAAGCACCGGGACCCGATACCACACGCTTTAAATCTTTAAATCAACGAATTGTCTGTCATCTGTGGGGTAGCAACAGCCAAAACCATGCCATCTCTTACCTTGGAGAGGGTGGAGGGCAGGATGTTTCAATGATCTGGGTCTTTTTGGCATCTAATGTCTGGAACTCCGCTATCAGGGCTTCAAGATCCTCCTGGAAATAACCAGCCAGTTTGACATGAGTTTCTTGGCGAGCGTGGTCATCTGCAGACCGTATAAGATTACAGGAGCTGCTATTTGGCTTTTCTCACGTGTGCTTACAGTCATTTCAATCAGGGATGGGGCACTCAGGCTCTATGTTGCACCCAGCATGAGAGGCAGGTCTCTGCTAGGAGAGTCTGCTGATTTTCCAAGTTGGCTGCAAGGTGACAGCACGCACAGCATGAGCAGAAAGACAAAAGCATTTTGCGTTTCAAATTTACATTGCTTTTACTTTCCTTCAGGTCTTGTAAAATAAAATAACCTGCATCTTCGGGGTGCATGGATTTATTTGAAAGCTGAAAACCACTCCTACATCCTCTGCAGAGAAGCCCAGGCAAGTTGCACGTATGCTCGGATTGATTACGCCTGGGGGATTTTTCATTCATTCTTAGCCCAACTTTCCCGTGCGATCTTTGTGATCACCGGGTAAGACGCTCGAGTCCACAGGTTGAAACTTTCCCCGTCTGCAGCGGCATGGAGCAAGGAGATACTCTCTATGGGCAAATTCAGATTGTTGGAAAATAGGAAAGTATCAGTTTGACAAACACTGGGAGCAACAAAAATGTCTCCGTGAGTTTTTCAATAGAAGCATTGACAACCAACGTGGAAAAAAATGCAATTCTTCCCTTCACTGCATTTCCTAGTTTTTCCATGCCCACCAGTTTGCACGTCTCAAGTGACAAGGCATCCGTACTGGTGACCATGGCAGTGACCGCTCTATAGCCTGACAGAGCAGTCAGGATATTTTCCCTAACGTTCAATTTTAATTTCATCCTGTCCCTTTCCTTTGCCCTGTGCCTGGCAGCGTGCCGCTCCAAGGTGGTGAGCACACTAGCCTACGCTTTATTTTAGTCATGGGGACAGCATCATTATTTCAGTAGCACTGCTCAGACTTGACATTAAGCAAGGGTCGTCACTGAATCAGACGAGAGCACTCCGCCTTTTGCAGGACTAGCCCATTAATTCCTCCCCTTGTATACTGCTCCGACCCTGCAATATTTGCAGCTCGTTACATCAAAATATTTGCAGCCTGTTAAGTCATTTTCTTAGCTGCAGTTCAGCCGAGTTACAAATACATCTGGTGCTGGGATAAGCTCTTCAGAAATTTAAACTACATAAATAATATCTGCCTCCTGTAATGTCTCTCTCACTCAGCCTCTTCTAGCCTATTTACTCTTGCTTGGGGCAATTCTTTGAATCCCTGCTCATCTGTCAGTTCAAAAGGAAGCTCTTAAAAAGCAAAAATCACAGACAATTAACTATTCGGAGGTATGTTAGAGCAAAAGCGCCTGGAAATAGCCTGGTTTAAAAAACCAGATTGTGTGACAAGGTCAGAAAGTTAGCAGACAGGCTGAGGAGCGACCCCATGTCTGATGCACTGCTCATCGTGCCTGCCTTGCCCACGCAAAGGGCCCAGAAGAGCAAGGGGAAGAACCCGGGTTTGTCAGTCGGTTCATCTATAACGAGATGCAGATTGGGGTGGCAGGATTCATTCACATTTCAGTCCTCCACATGCAACAAAAGGAAGGAAATGGGCTAATTTCATAAATCAGATAATTCACCTTTTTAAATATCCTTTCTTTGCACATGCATCGAGATGCAGATTGGGGTGGCAGGATTCATTCACATTTCAGTCCTGTGTGTGCAACACAAGGCAAGAAACTAGCTAACTTCTTAAATCAGACTATTAACCTGCCCCCATCTTTTTCAATGCCCTTTCTTTGCAACGGTTGGGTTTTCACTTGAAAAGCTGGACGAGCTCTTCCATCCACAGCACCCACAGCCGCCTGGAAGGCTCTTCAAAAAAAGTTTACCATCCACAAACTGCCTCAACCACAAGGCACCAGGTGGGACCTGGAGGACGAGACCCTGGGGCAGGTCTGGTGGCGATGCACGCAACAGGCTCCTACTGCTGATGAGAAGCTTTTCTCCAATTACCGGCCAGACAAAACCCAGGCGCAGTCACAAGCGTGACAGTTTTAATCCTGATTTTACTCCTGCGATACGGTTTGGGATGTTTTGCCTTAGAGAAAGCCCTGCGGACAACAGCGTGAAATGCAACAGGCAAGGTCCGAGTCCCACCTGGATGGGGAGCACAGCCCTGACCTGCAGGCATCGCTTGCAGAACCCGGTGGGGAAATAAAGGCTTTCGGGTGATCTGAACCAGGGGACAGCAGCCATCCGGCACCATGTGCACGGGCGCTTGCGTCGCGCTGCTTGGGAGAGGGGAAAGCACTTGCTTTCTCTCCTGCCGGCTCCCACGAGGAAACTGGGCAGCGTGGGCATCTGCTGGCAGCTGGTGCATCCTCCCATTGCCATCCCCCCTAAAAAATGCACAACAGCACGTGCACGTCCAAGAGCTCAGTCTGCACCCGGGCAGCTCCTGCCTTCAGGCCGCCCTTTGCAGCCCACAAGGCTGCGGGCCGGGAGGGATCCCCCTGCCCCTGCCCCTGCCCCTGCCCCAGCCGCCTCATTTACCTCCTCTTTCCTAGATCTCTTGGAGACCTTCTTTTCCATCTTGGCTGCCGTTTTCTCAGCCCCTTTCACCTTCTTCTCCTTCTTGCTTTTCTTCCCCATGCTTTCAGCTGGGGTTTTGCAAGCCAGGGGCCTTCGGTGCAGGGCTGCCCCCTCCCCCAGCTCCTGGGGTGCTCACATGGCAATGCAAAGCGAGGTCACTTCCGCGAGGAAGAGGTCATTTCCGGCCTGGGGCTGCAATAAAAGGCAGGCTCCCAGCCGGAGCCCTGCAGAGATGCGCGGCTGTTGCCATCTGCTGGGTGGCTGGCTGCAAAGTGCAGCTTCCTTTCCTCTTTCCCCTGTCCTTTCCTAGCTAAGAGACAGCTGGCTTTGTTTTATTTTATTTTATTTATTTTTATTTTTTTACCTTTCCGGGAGTTTGTTGCAGATCTTTGCAAAGATGCATGGGTTTCAGTCCAGCTAGTTTTGAAAGTCGGGTTGGGTTTAAATGCAAAGGGTTCTTTTTCCCCCCTGTTGTTCAGCCGCTAACACCTATGCAGCTAGAAAATGGGGTTGTTTTTTTTCCCTCCAGAAAACAATAGAATTAATTATCTTTTTCCCTGATATCCATTTTAAAAGCCTCCAGGATCCAGAGCAATCGGGGCTTGTGGTAGAGGCGATGTCTTGGCTACAACCTGGGTCTCCAGGGTCTTTCAACAGCTGATCTATTGATCTGTGACGGCTTTTTTTTCTATGGGACCCATCATTTTTATAGCTAAAAATGGATGCAGCGAATAAGCCGAGTTTCTAGGCATGTCACCTGGAAACTGTGGGATGTTTCCAGCGTTTGGACTATCTACCTGTATCTGAATCTCGGTGCTTGCTGGACGTGAAAAAGCAAAGGGAGAAATGATGCTGGGGAAAAAATCTCAGAGGGCAGATCATACAAATCCTGCCAAGCACGTGTTGGTCTGGTTGTCTTGAAAAAGCCTGTGGTTATTACAAAGCTAGGACGGTGTTTAGGCCAGGAAAATTAACAGAAAAATCGAGGCTATAATGAGTAGGGCAGATCCGCTCCTGTGAAATCAGGGCTGGTTTGCACCAGCTGGGAAAATTGCTGGGTTTTTTTGTTCTCTCAAAGAGAAAAAGCATAGGTGAAATCCTGGCCCTTGGCTTGATCTAAGGAAATTTTGCCATAGGCTTTCAGGATTTTAGCTTTATATTTTAGGGCAGTTTTAAACTAACCAAAAAAAAATAAAAGGCCACAGGGGGGGAAAAAGAACAGGAAAGGTATCTCGGGGTATTTAAACCCTGAAGGAGCTCTTCAGCACTCTCGGGAGCAAAAGTTTTTTCAAAACTTTTTTTCCCGTCCTCAATTTCTCTATTGCTGTCAGACGTTGAGAGGGAGATTCCAGGGCTTTTTCGAGCAAGCCGCTGCCAGGGACTCGCCCAGACCAAAACTTCTGTGGTAGCAATTCCGGTCTCTCCCCCGCGTTATGGTGACACACACCCACGGCCTCGCACAAGAAACCTTTGCTGGAGACGGCCCGGGAGCCCCGCAGCCGCCCTTGTACGCCCAGCCCCGCTCTCGCAAACGGCAAATGCACTCCCACTCACATGGGCTCCACAGGCAAGTGCAGGCACGGATGTGGTCACACGCATTCACACAAACATCCTTCCCCCCACAGATGGCAAACAGATGTGTGGCGGTTGTGCAAATCTTACCCCTAATGCTACGCAGCTGATAGATGGATGCGGGCAGACACGCACATGCGTGCACAGATGTGCCCCTTGTCAGAGGTGACATGTGTCGGGGGTGCAGGTGGCACGTGCCCCTCCGGATTTCTGCACTGAGCGCCAGGGTCTGGCAGCATCGTGCCACTGCCACATAAAACCCTTTCTGATCTTCAGTGCAGTCACGCAAGGGGATGGCAAACACATTCTTTGGCTTGTTTTCTTCTGTTTTGACTCGAGGGTTGGGTTTTTTGATTTTTTTGGCACGGGAACGGGGACAAATGTGCCGACGGGAACCACGGCGGAGGTTGCAATTTGCCAGCGTGCGCAGATCGCGTTTTGTGATACGAAAGGCTCCGGCAGCCCATCCGGAGCGGACCCACACAGCTTTCGCTGTGTTATTTTTGATGTTCATAGGGTGGTTAATCCTGCTGCGTCGGCCAAGCAAAGCATAACGCACGTGAAGGCTTTGTGTCCGGGCCGCGTTCAATAACTGCACTGAACAGCAGGACCGAGTCTCAAGTTCTTGTTCCCACAAGTCCTTTTTTGCACTTTCACACTGGACTTCTTTCCCCCTTGATAATGCTTCCTAAAGCCCGTTGCAAGGAAGGAAGGAAGGAACGCGATAGGTATAGCAGGCGGCCCCAACTGCATTGCTATGCTAGAAAGAATAGCAGAAGTACCTTCTACTATCAAAATGGTGAGGAAAACCCAGAGTCACTCTTAAAAACCAGCATAAAATGATCACGGTGCAATCTTCAGGGAGTAACTATGCAAAGCAAGAGAGCTGGGAATGGAGCTGTAGTCCGAGCCCCGATCGGCTGGCAGGGCTACAGAGGTTGCACGTGGTTTAGAGAGGGAGCAGCTTATTTCAGGACTGGAACAAGGCCTCATCTCTAATGATGATACCTGTATTGGCACGTGCTCCTGGGTAGAAATGGAAGTTTGTATTTCATAGGACTTTACAGAGGGGTCAATAGATGGACAAACCCCCTGGGCAGCAGCTCTTAGCTGGTAGGGGTCCCAGCTCTCCTGCGAGGCTGTGATGATGCAAATCACTTTAGACCGAGGCAAGGGCTCAGGTTTCCGGTGGTCAAAGTTGTTTCTTGCTTGGGAAAATATGAGGATATCATTTTTTTTAAAATTGCCTAAAATTTAATATCATCCACAACCTGGATACCTAGAGTCCGATAGGGGCTTGCCGCTTTCTCGTACGTGCAGAGGCAGCTCAGTTAGCCGGCCCGCAGCAAACTCAGTAACGTTGGGCTGTTCTGTTCGGATTGATAGGCAGCGGTTAGAAACATCACCCCCAACATTACAGCCGCCCTTTCATTTGCCTCCGGTGTCCTTAACGGGAAATTTTATTTTAATGGCTTTCAAGCAACAGGGAGAGAAAAGCGTGAACCTCTTCACCGAAATGCGTCTGTAACCCAGACAAGGACTCCAAAACAACCTCCATTGAGATCTATTAACTAATTTGTCACCAGCTAGGCTTGCTTATCTTCTTTACTATCTCAGCAAAACTCCCTTGCCTCTCAGTTGCATTGCTTCCTTAGGGCTTTTGCAATCGAATCCAGCTTGGAGCAGAGATGGAAATGCAAAGAGCAGCGTCAAACCAGGTGGTTTAAAAAATCACATTTGTGTGTATGAATGGTGTTGCAGCGGTGTTTGAAGACTGCAGCCGGAAGGGCAGCACGTATGGACTGATACGCCAGGCTGCTTGGGGATAGGAGGGGCGGATTCAATAAAGTCAAATCCCAGCTGACTTCCACCCAGGTGTAGATAAGATAACTCAGCCGATCCCTTCCACCTCTCTGGGAACTGGTTTTTAAGCAACTAACTTTTGGCGTCGAAGTCTGAAGATTTTTGCACATTATACTCTGCCCACCCGTTCCCTGCCTGATTAATTCACCAATTAGTTTACTGAGGAGGGAAGGTGCATGAAGACCAAAGCCTTTCTTCGTCTGCAGAACAGGTGCAGCATGGAAAATCCAGCACGGATTTCCCCGCGGTACCGCAGCCTGCTCCTCCCAGCGTCCCATCACACGGCACATAAAAAGACCACTCGCAAGCAAGCAAAAAAACTCTTCCGCTGGCACAATTTCTAGCATAGATGCTGGTGACTTATGGCAGGAAAGCTTTAGGGGAAAGAAAAGATTGGGTAAAGATTTACCCAACTGAAAGCACCACCGGTTTCCTGGCTTGCCAAGGACAGCAGAAGTCCACTCCTGGTTTCCACGGCGTTTTAACATCCAAAGCCACTTTTGCTGAAAATGGGCCCAAATAATGCTAACTGGTTTTAATTGCCTTCAAAGGCAAACACCTTCTCCTCTACCAAAAGTGGTACAAGGTCGTGGGTTAGTTCAGCTGAGCCATTTGCCCCAGGTGTCAGAGGGGAAGGACTTTCTGTGGCTGTGGATTGCACTGATATTGAAGATGTGACACCAAGGAGATAAGCGTCTCCGCTCAGTAATTCTGCTTCCTGGACGTACACACACACACACACACACACACACATGCTTTTGGAAGAAAAAGGTTTTAAGTCCTATTCTGATGCCCCATGCAGCTGCCATTTGCGTGTCGTTTGCTTCCCACGCAGGAAGAAAGTTTCCTCTTCTCTTTAAAAGTTTCTAAGACAAGGTTTTGCTACGGTGAATGCAATCGCCCTTTCGTCTCTGCTTGCCGTGAACGTTTTTCTGACAGCTGCCCTGTTCATGCTGTTTCAGTGGCCCGGGCCCAGTGTTACTGAGCTCCTGGGTATTGAGCAGTTCAGCTTTAAAATCCCTTCTGATTAACAGGAAAAAAAGTACTCAGCAATCACACAGGCTTGCTGTCTGTAAGTCTTTATGTTACAGCATCTCGCACACCGGTGTCTGGGGCCCGTGCATGCCAGCTCCCAGGGTGGGAGTAAGAAACCAGACATTGTAAGGAGACCTGGGTTACCTATCATGCACGCACTAGTCCATGCTAAAGAAAAATACAACATTTCCAAGCGTGTTTCACAGGTCACTGGAAAAGCCACTCTGAATTCTTTATCAATTAGCTTAGTGAACTATGAATTAGCCCACTTCCGCTTCTTGCAAAGCATTTCATCTTCATTCTGTAGGGTTCGGGCTATCGCAACACAGGCAGGCTGATTTCAAATGAAAGTCATTCTCTTTTTAAAGAAAAAAAACCTCTCTTAGATTGCTTTTGTTTTCTTTTGTCTTGATGCACATTTGATTTAGAAATGTCGAACAGTGAATCGAAGGCACCTCCTTTCGACTGTACTATAGGCAACATTTGCAAAGGTAAGAGCCTAAAACGAGACTCCCATGCTCTTACATAGGTATCTAAATGCAGCTGACTTCTAGACATCCCAATTTCTATTGATCTCGTGGGTGCTCAGGACTTCTGAAAAGCTGCTCACGTGATTGAGAAGCACAGATCAGGATGTGGGGGTCAAGCTTTCGGCCCCGGGGTTTGAAAAGCTTGGCCCGGTAACGCAACGCTCAGCAGTTGACTTGAATTTTTGCAAAAGCGCATGGCTGAGCACTGTGGGCCGCAGCATTTTGTGTTCGGAAAAGTCCCGTTCTACCCGCGCTTACCCTCGTAAAACCGGGCTGAACTTGCTCCAGACGATTTAACACTCTGCAGGGCTCCCCTCAGGGTCTAACACCTTGCTCATCACCATCATCGCGGCATACCGCCCATTAGGCAAGATGACTAATATCTCTCACATGCTTGTTCTGTCTTCTCCCCAGGAGCAGGAGCGTTTGAAGTGGAGTATTTTGCTTTGCCGTGCGTGCTTGTCATGCACACCTACGCATGCACACATTGTTGTATGTTTATATCACAGAAGGCGAGATCAAAGAAATGCACTTTGCGCTCGGTGCAGGGTTTGTGAGGAGCCTTAGAGCTCCTCGGGGAATTCAGTCTTTCCATGCACCAGCCTCCAAGAAACCTGGCTCTTGCACCGACTCCCCTACTTGTACTTCTGTGGTGCCAAAAGAGCTGAGCCGTGAATGAATCACACTCTTCTACACACAGCCGCAGCAAATCTTTTCTGTACCATGGGCGCAGAGCATCTTAAAGGAGGACCATGCCTTTGATTTGATGATCCCCAGGCGCAGTGGAGGGAATAGCGGGCAGGTCTGACGTGCTCAGAGTAGCCTGCATTGCTGAGGTGCACTGCAATAGTCCCACAGGAGCTTCCCAAGGGCTGAAGGCTTCATGTCTACATATATGGCAGCGAGCGGCGATGGGGGCATAACTAACTTAAAGTTAGGTCACAGGTTGCCGGGATGAAATGGAGTCTCCCGAGGTTGCGGGAGATCTGGTCATTTTAAAACCTAGGTCCCAAATCTTTATGCGACTTCTTGTAACCAATGTCAGAGTGCATTTTGCAGAAGAGCCCTTGCAGGGCTCTCCTTCTGCGTGACTGACTTTTTCCGACATATCCCTTTAGAAAAGCTCAGGCCCCTGCAGAGGCTGATGGCGTGGGAGAAGACGAGACTGCTTCACAACCGGGGGGATGCGGACAGAGCTGCGGTCTTGCTACCGGCTGCTTTGTGTCCCTTCACCTTAAGGTGAAGCACTGCGTTCGATGACGGTCTTCCCAAAAGGGCAACCGTAGAGACTGGCCCAGCTTGCAGCGCTTAGGCGTGGATCTGAACTTCAGAGAGAGAGATCATTTAGCTCCAGGCAGAGGTGCTGAGTACGTGGGGTCCTCCTGGGGAAGTGGGCGCTCACCTGAAATGCATAAAACTTTCCTCATGCCCATCGTCTTAGGACCCCCCGGCAAAAATGAAAGTTAGCACCTACGGCTCCAGGTCCATTACACGTCCCAGGACCGTACGTGACATTCAGGGCTCGATCCAAAGTTTGGAGTTTGGTTCAAAATTGTAGGACTACTGGACCAAATTAATTCTTGTTGTAACTAAGTTTTTATCAGGGAAGTACAGACGAATTTGCCCAGGGTCTTGACTTGTATACTGAGTCCTAAGGAGTCTTTAGTGAACATATTAAATAGGACCTATGAGCAAAGAATTAGCAGATAGCATAGATATGCTACTTGACATCTACTCGGGTGCAGTGACATTTCACAAGGTCCCTGTCTAGCAACGTGCTGCAGCTTTGATATACCGAGGATGCATTTGTCAGAGGCTCCACTTCCGCGGATCCAGAGTCTTGCTGTGAGACTGAAGGACTTTGGGCTCGGCCGCGGACACCAGCGGCAAAATGGTACCGTCCTTCTGATGCTTCCCCGTCAGGGAGGCTCTGCTAAAAACCTGGTGGCAAAACTCAGCCTTGACTAGGTGTAATACATAATAATTATACCAAAAGTATTAAATAGCTCATTATGCACAAAGGTACTGGATCTTTATTAGCAGTTTCCAATGCCGTTTGTGAAAAAGGAAGTATGCAAGCAGTTGGTTTCTCTCTTCCTCCATTACCTCTGATTCCAGCTCATTCTGCTTTTCACTCCCTTCCTCCACTTCACCCTTGGAAAAAACATGAATGCCAAGGTCATTCTTGAGGTCACTGGATGTCTGAGTAGCGGGGAAGTCTCATTACTTGAAATGTTTCAAGACCAGAAGTCATCAGCACCATGCTGGCTCGGGAGAAGTGTTGCAACACCGGTATTCAACTGCAAACAAGCTAAGGATTTGGCTCGTCTTTCAAAATAAAAGCATGGGCCTGGCACTGGCTTCCCGATTGCCAAGAATTTACTAAACAAAACCTGTTATTGACTGCATGGGGATGACTTCGAACGTCCTTTTGGGAAAGCAACAAACAATCCCCAAGTTCCCACATTTTTCAAAGCCTTGGGGGAATGTCCCAACCACCGGCTGCAGTGTAATGCTTCCCTACAAATCGTTTTGGGACACTCGGGGCACTTTGGCAAGCCGCACGGTTCTTTTGGTCCCGAACAAATACCTATGATAGTCAAGCTGAGTTTCTGGTCCAGCCTGCATCCCTACAACCGGCTGAGCTAAAACTCTGCATTTTGTGTTTTGAAAAATAAACGGGGGGGAAAAAAAACCCAGATCCCGATTTGGACTTCATGGCTTGGGCCCATCCCTAATTGATACACTGTCTCCAAATCTACTTTGTCAGGGTTTAATAAAGAGGTGAGCTAACTAAAAAACAAAAAGAAAGAAACCCTAGTTTTGAAGCTGATTGACGAGAGAGTGGTCTGAGAAACGGAGGTGAAAAACAACTCTGTGCTTGCTCATAAGGGCACCACAGTCAAAGACAGCTATAAAGCCCCATCTGCACCATCATTTTCTCTCTGTTCCTCATATTTCTTGGCTGATGCAACCCCAGTTGGGATGAAGTGAGACACTGCACCCTGCAATGGCCATGCTGTCCCACCAGGGGTCAGCTCGTCAGCAGAGAAGACTGCAGATGCAAATCCCGTCGGCATTGCGGGGAGCCCCTGAAACATCCCCGTGGCCCTTGCAATCTGGTGCAATGAATGCGGAGGCATTGCATCATCTTGCAAAGGTCGGGGGTTCCCCCTCCCCCTCAGAAAAAGACCAGGAAATAGATAACTAAGGCCTGGGGCCAAAACGAATGAATCCGTGGTGAAACAGGATGAAGTGCTGAAGCACATGAGGGTTTATTTGGCTGCTGAAACTCATCTTTAATTTTTCCAGGTTCTCCCAACTTAATTTCTTCACAGTTAATGACTCCTCGGTGCAAAGCCATGGGAACGAGACCCAGGAGTGGGAAGGCTCCAGCGGGGGCCCGGGTGCTAATCCTGTGCTTTCTTCCTGCCCAAAAACAAGTCCAGTCACATTCACAGTAACCGCAGAAGCCTATTATTCAGTTAACCACCTGAAGAGACTGTGTTCAATTGGCAAGGTTTCCTCGTCTCCGGCGGGTGATGAGTGTCATGTGCTGAATGCAGGGATTTCACTAAAATCGAATGGGCGATGGATTCTCCCGGGCACAAACAGGGATGCGCATACCGTCGCCTTCGGCTGTACCCACGTATCAGTGGCTCAAAATGCTTGCGGTTCTCCTAATACATCAGTAGCGCTAGATCTCATTTCTAGACCTCCAAGTACTTTAAAAAAGGGGGTGTTGTACCCATTTACCGGGGAAAGGAGTGGAGTCGTGGAAAAATGAACGACCTCTTTAATTCTACCAAGCAAGATGCTGGCCGTGTCGTTCCTAGAAAGAAGTTCTGCTTCTGCTTTCCTGACCAGGAAAGGTTGTGCATAATGAACCTTTCCTTTAACGTGCTGAGGATTTGGGCCGTTCCTGGTGAAAGAGGGTGTTTTGAAATGGGCAGCTGACGCACTTTTTGTTCTCAGATGTCACCCATGCACAACCTCCGCTGAAGCAAACTTCTTCGGGCTAGGGCTGGGCACAACAAGATTTCAAAATTTCAGGGAAAAACTTGTTGTTCTTGCCAAAATTGTAGTGTAAAACAGCTTACTTCTCTGCTCCAGGGGAAGCTATAGACTAGCCTGACAGTAACAGCCTTCTTAGTCACAATTCATCGACAGCTGCCCGGAAATTTGTTGCGAATGCTTATTTTAGATTTGCTATAAGAATAATCAATAATCAGTATTACTTCCTGTCGCTCCACAGAAAAAAGGTACAGCTTGGGCGAGCTACCCTACAGTCAATCCTGTTGTGATGTTTCCTACATGTAGTTTGACCAAGGTGAACCAGCCTTGGCACAAACTCTGATTTACTGCCTTTAAGTTATCCTAAATTATAAATGATTTAGGATAGAGACCATCTCTTCATACTTGATGTGCAAGCCACCCTATTAAACTAGTAGTAATGACAATAAAACTAATCACATTTGGCTATACTAAGAATGACTAACCTCTGTTGCATGGGGGCATAGGAATGTACAAGGCTGAATTACTCTGACTTTTCCTAGGGGGTCACAATGTGACAGATATCAGAGTCAGATTATCTACTTAATGTCTTACCTGCTTCAGTCAGAAAGGTTTGAGCAAGGTTTACCAGTCCAAACAGTACGTTGCTGAGGGATTTAGTGTGTTGTAACATGTGGGTTCAAGCCAGTTTCATTAGGTTCTGCAAGCAAAAAGACAATTTCCTATATTTGCTTATCCCTTTACAGACCATCAAACTGTATCCCCAGGGAAATGATTAGTCCTGCAAGACTTCCACAAAAATCTTTGCAAAAAATAAATAAATAACATTATATATATATATAAATGAATACTATTTGAATATTTATAAATTCATTCTTATATGTCTTATTTGGCAGGCCTCCATCATATCCCCCACTTGGTGAAGAAAAACTTGAACCTCTCTACATTGTTTAAGCCATTGAGACGGGAGCAGGAGAAACGTGCTTGCTTAATGATGCGCGGCACTGGTCGGGAGGAAAGGGAGCCCATCGGTTTCCGATGCTTTGGTGTGAACCGAGCGCTCTTGGGACGCTGAGATGTCTGATTCTAGCTAAAGGACATTCCCCCTTGGTTGCTAGCAAAGTGCAGTGCGGGAAACACACCCAGCTGAGGAGTTTGTGCTTCCTCCAGTGCGTGTGCTTGGCCGTGGATTGCAATATCGGCCCCTTTTGTCCCGTACGCAGAGATCCTCATGATCCAACACGCTATCGCTAACACGAATCTCCGTCCAATCGGCAGAACGCACCGCTTTCCTGTCTGCCGCAGGGCACGTCTATCGAATGACACGTAACAGATTGTTTCGCATTTGTTTCTGCCGCTAGTCTTATCTTTATTATGCAAAAGATTTGTTTTAAGCTGCAACACTAACAGCTTAACCTCCGTGGACAGATTTTCCATGACGTGAACCATATTTTCCTCTTCAGAAATGCCCATTGTCTTGTGACCCCAATCCCTTCTGGAAAACGAGAACGCTGCGGTAAAGACATCGAGAGATCTTGATGATACAGTCACAGCCCTTCTCTAATTTCCCTTCTAGCTAATTATAACATCGGCCGATAGATCAGAATCAAGCGTCATTGTATGATGAAGGCTGTGACATGAGTAGCAATCATGCGTGCCACAAAAATCGTCCATTTAATTGGCAATTAAATTCAAGTCAGGAACAAATATTTGCTTGACTATCTGGCATTTGTGGTGAGACGGAGGAGATCAGGGATCAGGATGGGTGAATCAGGTTTCTATGGTAGTCATTAAAATTCACGCCAGCTTCTCAGTTTCCCATGAGACAAGCTGCTACCTCGCAGCGAGGCTGTGAGGAAACACCTGGCCTGTCCCATGAAATGGGGGTGATAAATGAACGGGGAGCACCTGAGCTATAGGAAAATCCTGTTTAGCAGCTCTCATCCTGAAGACACTGTAAAAACCTTGGGCAAGTCCCAGACACGAGGCATCCTTAGGAGACACCGTATGCAAGTATCATTGGGCACGTCTACACATTCATTCACGTGCTTTAGGTAATGCACATTAAATCTAGTACTGCTACCGTGAGGTGCTAGAAAAAGGCATGTTAGCTTATTTTAAAGTGCATTAGCTAAAGAGCACGGCTTTTCTGTGACGCTAAAATAAACTAATGCACATTAAAGTGCACGTGTAGACGCGCCCCCTCTCCCTAATTTACCAGTGGGGAAACTGAGGCACAAAGGGTATAGGACTACCTTGTGGTCATAGAAGGTGCCAGAGTCAGAGGTGGGACTGAACCCTTCCCGCCCCTCGCTCGGGTCTCCAGGCTATGGATCCACAAGCACATTTCTCCACCGGCTGCTCCAGGCAGGAGCTCTTCCCAGCTCTCCCAGGCTGACAGCTAATCCAGCTGACAGCTAATTTTTAGGGGGGTGGGAAGTAAAAGGAGATTTGTTTAGGCTGGGGGAAGTAACAGGAGTGGGAGTAGCACAGGGAGAGCCCAGGAGACACACTGGAAGCTACTGGACTCAACGGGTGTAGCGGGGTGAAATGTAATGCTCGTGTTGTGCAGGCTCGACTGGTCCCTTCTGCCTTTCAGTTCCCCTCCCCGCGCGCCAGCTCTCTGGGCTGACAGCTCCTGCAAACAGAAGCCTCTTCCATGCAAAATGCCAGCTTTGTTTTTGCCGAGGGCTAATGTCACCTTGACCCTGGCGCTGGACACAACATAAGAAAGCCTGACAGGTGCTGGGCAGAGGAGGAGGAGGAGGCAGCAGGGGTAAATGTACCCGTGAGATGAGATATGCCAAAGGTCACCTGCCACTCGTGTCTGCGCTACAGCAGTAGCGGCTTCCTCCAAAACGTGCAGATGAAACCAGAACCGCTTCTGAGAGGGAGAGCGAGCCCTCTCCAGCGAGATTGCACTCCTGCTGCAGCCTCGGATTCACTTCCGATACCAAAGCCCCGTTTCTCCCTGCCCTGTGGAGTCCGGATACTTTGGAAAGTGGCTTGGGGCATGTGCCCTGAGAGCCGACCCCAGTCCACCTGCCCCTGCTGATTATGCACCACGCTGGGTAATGAGGTAGCAAAGCCGCTTGGAGGAGGCTCCCCCGCAATGCTGTCTGGCCCTGGGGGCATCATGACGCCCGCTTCACTGCCTCGTTTGGGGGTTTGGCACCTGGGCAAGGGGAGCAGGTGGGTGGCAGCAGGCTCCTTGGTGGCTCTTGTCGAAGCACTGCAGAAGCAGTCATGGGCAGATCTCGGATTTGGGAAAAGATGGTGCAGTACGTCCTCGTGTATAACACTAAACGCACATTTTTCCTCCAGTTAAAAAGAAACTGGAAGCTTCAATAATAAGCTGAAGGCCTAGAACAATTGCCTTCAATTGGACATAGAAGCAAAAAAAAAATATATTGGAATGTGTATTCCTTTGCTACATATAATATATATATATGTTTTTATATATATATGTATATATACATATATGTGTGTGTATATATATGTGTATATATGTATGTGTGTGTGTGTATGTATATGTGTATGTATATGCATATAAAATCACAACAAACTAGGGAAAGATGAAAATACGTTATTTCATTAGTCCTGTAGCCATTATGCTCAAATAGCTCTTCCAGAATCATGAAATAAAATCTAGCCTTCTTGTGCGTCTGGACAGGGCATCCGACGCTTCCCTGAAGGTTGTGTCCACACCTGAGCGGGGTGCGTCTGGGTTAACATTTCCACACCCGATGCATGTTTCTGCCCGGGGTGAAGAAACCGCCTGCGGGGCCAGGACATGGGAGCGACACGAGTAGGAGCAGCTAACAGACGGCAGAATTACGGAAGTAAGGACAGCTCGAGTAGCACAACCATGAAACATTATGACAAAGGAAAGAGGGTTGTTAACACCTATGGGATGAAGAGTTTAGAGGGAATCAAGTAGATCACAACGAACCACGAAGGCAACCGATTCCCTCGCTACTCTCTGAATAGAAGTGCTGCCGCTGCTGGGGTTTAAACTTTGGATGGACCAGGAGTGAAAGCGGGGTGCACCGGCACCCCCTCCCACCCAGGTCTGCCCCTAGGAGAAATACAACCACCCCTTATAGGCTTTGCACATACGGATGTTGGAGAGCCCAGACCTGGTGGCGTGGTGAGCTCCATTTTGGCAGACATGAGCTTGACCTACGTCTGGTTCTCACTGTGAGGTGCTGCAGGATATTTGTAGGGCTGCCATGCAAAATGAGCGCCATTATATGTGCAAACGCCTAAATGCACAGATTTCAAATAGTTCTCCATAGAGTCACAACCGGTCTGACTTGCTGTGGCCCAAGTGCTTTGCAACGGAAGAATTGCTTTGTCATTTTGTCATAGTAAAAAAAAAATGACTGAAAGCTAAAAGGTGGCATTTTTTTGAGGGGTGTCTTGTGTCTAAAAAGGTTGGACTACTGGCTTAAGAGCTGAGCCCCATCTCTTGCCTGGTAGTACAAACATCCGTGTATAAGGTGTGTTGGGCCTCCCAAACCACTGTCTCTTCTGCTTGCTCCCCTCTCTGGGACTGGAGCGAGACAGCAACCGCTCCTGGTTACTGGGACTCTGAATTGTCTGGTCCGGTGGAAGGAAGCAGATGAAAAGAGCTGATGTGGACTCAGCTGACACTTCTGACAGTGAAAATATTTCACATTTCTTAAAAATAAACACACAGGGTAGAAGTGCAAAGAGAGCATCTTCCCCCGCTGAACTTTGTTCCCAAACTGCAGCTGAAATCAAGGACGCCGATCTGCTTCCCTTGTTAAAGCTTGAAATACCAGATTGATGTATAAGAAGCAGCACAGAGGCCTGCCTCGAAGGATATTTTTTCGACGCTGAGCTGTTAGGCCAGATTAGTTTGATGATAGATTTTTATCAGTGAATGCACAAGGGCAAAAAATAATTAGGCTGGCTTTAAAGTGCACAAAAGCAGCTACTTGAAAAGGCCGCTATCCTCGGCCTTTTGCAAAGCACCCTTCTGGAAGTAGGTGCTAGCTGGCAATGCCTTCCTGTCCACGTTGCCTATTAACACTGAATCCTTTAGCTAGCCTCTGCCTCCCTGTGAAGTTTTTAAGACCATGCATAACCTGGCAACTCTTCCTTTACTCCTCCGAATAAGAACCACTGCCTTCAAAAATCAATATCTATTATAAGGCTTAAAACTTAAAAAAAACCCAAAAGGCTAGCAGACTGGCTGTCTCAGGGGGAGCTACAGTACTAGGAGCAGCTAACACAGCAGAATTAGAGAAGTAAGGATCGTTTGAGTAGTGCAACCATTAAACATTAAACAGGGGAAAGGGTTATTCACCCCGATGGGATGCGGAGTGCAGAAGGAATCGAGTAGATTACAATAAACCAGAAAGTCCACTGAGTCCCTCACTGCTGCCTGAATAGAAGTGCGGCCACTGCTGGGAGGGACCAGGACTCAGGGATCCCTCCCATCCAGATCTGCCCCTAGAAGT
The DNA here is from genome assembly GCA_030014935.1 of Caiman crocodilus. Lineage (NCBI taxonomy): Eukaryota > Metazoa > Chordata > Crocodylia > Alligatoridae > Caiman > Caiman crocodilus. The sequence goes on along the minus strand of JAGPOW010002791.1, from coordinate 3,483,507 downwards.
AATACAGCTAGCCCCTTGTATGCCTTAAAAATAAAGACACTGGAGAGCCATGGAGATTACCAGAGCTCTTGATCCCACAGGGCATGAGCACTGGTGTTGGCCAATGGCCATGGCTGTCATCATCCCCGGCCATTTGGAGTCTCCTGTGAAATGAGTTGGCTTAGTGAACAGTGAACTTGTTGCTGGGCTTTTTTGGTAGGATCCCAAAGACATTTGAATTCTCCTTCTCTGACATCAGGTGCAGTGTATCTCACGCAGAGGTTTGGGTGGGAGGGATCTTTGCCCAAACAGGCCAAACTATGTACTTGGTGGGAACGCTATTCCCCCTTCAACCTTGTTCTGTTTTTAATCGGCTAATGATTTAGCCCTGTCTTTCCTCAAGGTCTAATGCTGCATTAACTTGTCCATTCATCAACCTGGAATTATTTCCAACTCCTGTATCTTTTCATTCCTCATTTAAGCCTCAGCATCTCCTAGGTATCTGCTCTGGCTCTGAGTCACCCATGTCTGAGGTTAAATGCTGCACATCCATCCAGCTTTCATCTCTGCAAATTGCCCCGTGGTGGTTGATATGAAAGGATTTCCCTTTCTCTTTGTTGGCCAATTCTGTCTTCAAACCCGTGGCAGCATACCATCCCTCTGGTTTATTGATTGAAGGTCTTTGAGCCGTCTGGTTTCTGATGCAACAAGGTAGTCAAAGCAGTACTCCGGGGCAATTTATGGGCTCCTCATTGCTCATGTTGTTGGGGTTGGAGCAGGACAACCGTGAATCACCAACGCATGGCATGATTCACCCCGCCTCGACTTGCACCGAGGAAGGAGAGCTTAGCATCGAAATGTTGTACTTGTGCAAACACTGGCACGCGAGCCAGGCGATGCAGGGTTACGTAAGTGAATTCATTTGATTAAAGCAAGGACACCCAATTAAACCCTCCTCTGCTGCTATTCCAATCAACTTCAGGAAGCAACAACTTCATGACTCTCAGGGCCCAGCACCTTGATACTCCCGTCCCCAGGCCACGAGCAAATCCTAACAAGCTGGCCGTCGCGCCGTTTTGTAATCGTTGCGGTGAATTGTTGATTGAGGTGGCAACGCTGTTCTGCAATGGAAAGGCTGGCATGTATATATGCCTCTCTTTCTGGACAAATCATATCTACTTGACTGGGTATTATAAGTCGTGCACCTAATTCATGTTCTCCGTAGTTCATGCGGTAAAGAGCTATGGTTCGAGGGGCAGGAGACTACGGGCGTCAGAGCAACAAGAGGCTCCGGCATGCAGCGTAGCGACCGCCACAAAACGAGTCCCGCGCTGGTCTCCTGGCGCAACAGGCCTTCATCCCCGTGCGGTATTTTGAGTTCATCTCTTACACGTAACTTAACACGGGAACAAAAGTTAACCGCGTACGGATCCTCCCTTGGAGAGCAGTAATCAGTGCGCGTGGTCGGGAAACTGCACCGCGTCCTACAAAATACTTCACTTAAATTCTTTTTCTAACAATTTGCGTGAAACGTTTCATGTTTTAACTACCTGGAAACAAAACCAAAGGAGGGGAAGGGATTTGGGGGGGTTTTTGCCTTAAAACTAACAACTGTTGGTTTCCATCCCCCCCCCCCCACTGAAACAACAGACAATTTTTGACATTTTTCTCCAGATTTTCTTTATTTAAAGAAAAACAGAAAACTTTCTCCTTGAAAATTCTTCTCAGCTGAAAAATCCAAAAGCGCTGGTCATTTTCTGCTGAGCACAAGAAATGCCCCACGACTTCATGATTATACCTTCAAATGGTTATTCTTTCCTGGGTCTGGGATTTCTGTTTGCAAGTGATCCATGGTGAACCGTCTTCTAGCAGGAGGCCAGTCCGGGGCTTTCTCACTCCGCTGTTTGCCGGGGCTTTCTCGTCTCGCACTGGGGCAGAGGGGTTATCTTGGGCTCTTCGGTTGAGTTTTTACAGTAGCTGCATAACAGGCCTTATATGAGAGAGGAAGCTCTTTTCAGCCAAGAGACCAGAGACTACTGAAAGAAAGAAACTACTAATCTAGGGTATTTCTAAGCCACCCACTCCCGTGGTGACTACGCTCTGGGATTTAGTCCTGGCAAATACTATCACATGTACACGGGGCCAATCCTTTATCCACCCTCACAGGACAAGTGGACAAAAACATGGCAGAGACGTGACTCAGAACCACTTCAATCAGAACGCAGGCTGTAAAAATTGCCTAAATAAGTATATAGATTACACCGATTAGGGAAATGGCTCTTTGCAGAGCCTATCACATGATGGGTGCTATAACGTTTACCAACCTACACGGGACCTGCAGCAATATCATTAATGGTATAATTATGAGAAGGGACTATATTTCCCAACAGAGGAGTTACCCATCTCGTTGCATTCTTTCATTAGGAGGGTTTTTAATTAACCCGTGTGATAGCTATAAAGATGCTGGCTTTCGCAGCGGTTTGGACCGATGCAGCCCTGTGGGTTAGCTAGACCCGGCTGTGAGCAGTTGGTTAGAGCGAGGGCTCCAGGCGGTTGTGCTGTACAGTGCGTCCCACTTCTCTCCCCCTCTTTTAATGGATTGCATTAATAAAGTCTAACGCGTTGCGGCAGGTTGACTATGCCTCCTCTGCTGAAGCCATGAGTAATGCAATATCTATTGTCTGTAGTTTGTGTTTGATCACAATCTGGAGTCTAAGGGATTGCGATCATCATGTTCCCGATGATTGAGCGCTGGCAATGTATATATTTGTTGCCCAATAAATCGCACAAAGGCAAACAGGGCACGCTCTTACAGCCTCCACGGCAGAGTGCGATGAGCTCGAAAGGGCCCAAACAATACATTAAAATGCCGCAATGATCTTACTTTGTAGACGAATGGCCTCTCTGATAGGCCCCAGCTTTTTCAAGTGCTACCCTGACGTTGCCAGCCCAGATTTCCTATATGAGATCCTGTATGACTGGAAACAAAGTGCAAGTGAAGGTTACAGCAAAGACTGGATTCCCTGGTCCGGTGATTTCCAAAGGGCGTGCTGCAAGGCTGGTGGAAGTCCACTGAGAAACATGGCTGGATAGGGCCCTGGCCAAGGATGTCCCACGCAAGGGGATCAGGCCCCGGTTGGGCTGGCCCCATGCAGTTCAATTGGGACCCAACTGGGCCAGCACTGCATGTAGGATAAGGCCCATAGACCGAATGCAACCTATGAAGTGTGCCATGAATATTGAGCCAAAAAAGTGTATCAAAAGTTTGGGAGATCGGTCACTGCTCTACTTGGTGACCGATGTGATTGAGGAGGTGCCTAGATGATCGGCGAGTCTCAGCCGCGGTGCTGCGACACCCTGGGGAACCCTGAGATCCTTCCAAGGGTGCCACGAGTAGGCAAGCAAACATAATTCGCAAGAGCTTTCAGCAAGGGATCCAGGGGGTTAAAATCAGTCGGACCTTTGTGGTCTTTCTAAATGCTTGGCAGCAGGAAACCTGCTCGATCGCATTTCCGGAGGCAAAAATCTAGTGAAAACCGAGAGAGAGAGCATTTTTTGGAGGATAACCTGAAGGCTCATGAGGGATGCCTTGAATCTAACAAGGGGTGCCTCGAGCCTACAAAAGTTGGGCACCATTCGCCTAGACACTATGGCAAGGCGGCAGAAGAACCCACGTTTGCCAGCGTAGATACCTCTCGCCCCGGCTGACCCACTTAGGAAATGGCCTTTTCTGCAGCAGCTCGTTCCTCTTCCAGCTGGGCCTGAATTTTCCTACCTCTTTGATCCTCTGTTATTTTACCCTGTGCCCCTTGTGATCCGCTTCTCAGCTTTCTATCCCTTTCCCAAGCCCATTTGGCTTTTCTAGGTCAGCCACCTGCTGCATAGTTAGCTGGAGCGAGCAGCGTAACAACGCCCCTAAAGCCTGTGGGCACTGGTCCCAAACTGGGCAGACAGGATGCTGGAGCAGGATCACTTCTAGCCCCCAGGCATGGAGCATCTAGTTTCTGTTGTACTTTGTTTTTACTGCCATGGGACACAGAGCCCGTGGTAGAGATTTGCCCGTAGCTATTTTCCAGGGCAGCTCAGCCCCCACCCAAACGGTGCCTGTTTGTGATTTAAATAGTGCTTATTCTAGTCCTCTAAAGCAATGGATCAGCTTTTTGGATTTAGCTGGGGCCCTGAAAATGTTAAACTCGAAAATAAGTAAAATGAAGGCTAGAAAGAGGCCGGACCTGCTCCATTCAAACCTTTCCAAAAGCCCAGGACAGGGAATTAGAGATCCGAACCCAGGCCCATCTCCAGACTTCATTGCAAAGCTCACACATGGTTAAGGAAACCCTGTCCTGGGCACTTCTGGTTCGGACCAGCAAGCTGTGTTTGCACGCCTCAGAACAAAAGGGTGGCCTGATCTGAACAGGTAGAGACGTGAGAGCCATCCGCAGGATTTAATCCCGTCTCTGCAACTGCAGGGATTTGAGAGCAAGGAGCTAAGGGTGGATATCGTTTTAAAACTGCATTCATCGAAGAAACAGGTCGCTCCCCTCTCTAACCCAGCGCAATGCAGAACTTAACCGCTTTATTTGGATGACTTTATGCAAGTATTAAGTATCCAAAAAGTATGGCTTAGGGAGAGCGAAAGAGAAGCAGAACCTAAAATCTGAGTTTTTAAAGGGGCCTATAATCCACAACTGTAGAGTGTTTCAAAGAAAGCGTAGATGACCTGAAGAGACACCTCACCTCATACACGGTGCTAGACAAAGTCGAAAAAAGGTAGGCTCCCCCCGCCCAAGTTTCCTTCCCCATTTTGCTCCCCTTTGATAATTTAGCAGCTGCGGCAGACGGCTTCTCAGCCTGGTTGAGACAGCGCAGGTCATCACTGGGAAAATGCATACGGCTCATTGAAACCTGGGTCCATCTGCAGCTCTACTTTTGAAAAGCCCAAAAGGGGAAAAATCAGGAGTCCCCATTTCTAGAGGTACCCCTCCACCACCCGGCGTTGTCCCGATCGTCCCGGAGGATTTTGTTCTGCTCATGCAAGCATTTGCGCGCACCGTTGTTTTATTACCAAGCCCCATTTAAAATAACCAGCACGCGACGTTTTTGCACAAGCTATTACTGGACGGATAATTGGGGGTCCGTTGCACCACCACGTGCTTCCCCATTTCGTTTTTTACTGTAAGTGCGTGGCTCGGGTTCAGGCGCGACACGTCAGGTCCATCGGGGATGGACGTGTCTAGGACCCCCAGCAGCTTACCGAAATTAGTGCCTGCTTTTGAACACATAGGCTCTAATCTCTGACGGTTGGCAGCTCTTATTATCACAATGGTGAGGGTCCCCATTGACTTCAGATTGGACCCTAGTTTTCCCATCTGTAAAATGGAGTTAATAATGATGCTAGGGGCTTTTGAGAAATGTCATGAAACCGTTTTGGGGAGTTTTTTCCACTGAGCACAATAAGGTTTAAATCAAATTCTGAGGGCTTGTCTAGACAGAGAAGTTGACATCAAAAGATATTTGGAAATAATTTCCCCATATGGACACTATCATTCTGCCTGAAGTCTGCCTTTTTCCAATTTAGCTCGGAGAGCGTCATTTCAGAATAATAGCTATAGTGCTTTAAATTCACTCTTACCTAATTGCAGAATAACCGACTTCCATCCATAGGCGTTTGTCTGGGTGGAAATGAGGATCTCTGACACACCATTACACTGGGTTAAGCGAGAGGAGGCTCAGATCCGCTATTGATTATCACGCCTTCAAATCATGACAGACCTCATGGCGAAGGCCACGAAAGAGAGAGGACGTGGCCTCCACATCATACTAGCGCCTGGCCCTTAAAAAAAAATCAATACAAAGGTGAGAGCGCAAAAAGAAAGGGCATAATCATTGCACTTTTTGTCATGAAAGGAGATTTGCATCCTGACAAAAGTCAGTTTGCTGCTGCTTTAGTCATGGATGGGGGCAGTTTGGGACGAACTGTCCCGTTATTGCAAATCCAAATGGATTTCACACTGCTGCTGCTTTTCAGGAGCCGCATGTTGACTGAGCTGTGCGGCGGCCTTTTCCAACCAGCTAACGACAGCTATCACGGGGCAAATACCCCCGTCTCTCCAATCTCACCACCGGCACTACCGCTCCCCTTCCTTTTCCTGTCCTGGCAAGGCCTTTCTTTCACACATGCACTTGTGAGCAGACTTTGCCGTACTCGGGAGCAGAGCTCTCCTACTCGCGGCTGCACGTGGAACAGCATCGTCTGCAGCTTAGGCAGTAGCTCAGTTGTAGAAAGGCTGCCTGTCCTGGGTGTTTGCCCCCTTCTTCTCCTTTTCTTCACGGGCACTGGGTTTGCCAACTTTTGCATAATGACAGCAAAGAGCAGGCAGGGTCTTCTTTTTCCCTGGGCGCTTGCAAGCCCGGCACTGCTCTGCAGACCAGCTCCCGCACAGCACATTGCTTTGGAGCCAGGCAGGTCGCAGGAGTCTCCCCATTTGCTCAGCACCCGGCCAAGCCACGCCAAACCCTCAGCACTGATTTATCTCTTTTTCCAAACGGATGTCTTATTGCAGCATAGTTAGAGATGCCCCATCCGTGTTTCTTGCCACAACGACAAGCCTCCCAATAGCTTAAAATGCTCGTCCCTGATCGATTAGCTTTCACAAACCAAAGCCTAGGAGGAAGGTGTTATCAGCAGCACTTCAGGGCAAGGACCACGGACCGTGCCATCAGGTAGCAATTGTGCAATCGGATCATGCTAGGTTAGTACACAGAGAAAGCGTGGTCATAAATGCCCCGCCATGAACACAGACACCTGGAGCCTGGACTGACTAAAGTCTGCCGTGAAACATGCTCGGTCCGGGTTTGACTGCATTTCCCAATATATAATTAAACTTCTAGGGGTTTTATAGGCATTTTGTTGCTTATTTTGCCATGGCATGTAGAGTAAAGAGCACTTACGGTTTTATTAACTCATTAAAAGCAATACTGTAGGCTATTTCGGAGACAGCCGCCTCTCGTTACTTCAGCCATTCGCAGTATATCGACATTCTTTTCAGAAGACTCATCGAGCAGAACTTAATTTAGCATGATTAATGCTTTTTTTTTTTAATTGTGCAATGGATCTGGGGCAAAGCATGGGCAGCACGGGCAAATCCAAATCTCTAAAAGCAACTTCTGCAATTTCACGGGCAAAGTTCAAAATCGCAAGAGCCCTCGTTCCTCTCCGCATCTCTTCGGGGCGCGCAGCCGGAGCCCCTGGATCGCCTTTTCTCAATCCGGAGGTTTTAGTATGGTTGTTGGTTTGGTTTTTGAACATGGTCTATCTGGGTTCTTTAAGACCGCGTTTCTGTTCGGCTTCGCAACCCTGCCGGAAAGGACGTGACGACTGTCTCCCGTTTTGCAGAGAGGGGCTCGGCAGCTTGTCCAGGCTCGCATGGGAAGTCAGTAGCAAACCGCAGACTGAAATCAAGCGGGCCGGAGTGCTAGGCTGGTGTCTTCCCATTAGCGTCTGCCCTGCCTCTTTGCTATTATGCCTTCAAATCATGACAGACACGCCGAAGGCCACGAAAGAGAGAGGACGTGGCTCCACATCATACTAGTGCCTGGCCCGTAAAAAAAAAAAAATCAATAGAAAGGTGAGAACGCAAAAAGAAAGGGCATGGTCATTGCCCTTTTTGTCTTTGCAGAGGAGCAAAGACCATGAATTGGTAACACCTGTCCTGTAGTGTAGTGTAACACCACTGCCCACCCACGGGATCCCCACAAACGTCCACCAGTTATGCAGACTTGACCTTAATCATGCAATATTTTCTTTTTTGTATGCATGAGACCTTTCGTCCCTCTTGCGCTTCCACATCCGAGCTGCTCGCCCTCTGGTCCCTCCACAGCGGAGGCAAATGATAGTGGCCGGCATGGCAGCTGGGGCGACTACGTGCTAGGAAGGGCAATACGATCCATATGGAGGAGGAGCACAGAGACGCAGCTGGGGGTCATTGCCCCCGATTACCTGCATTGAGGTGCACGTGGACAGCCCCACTCCACTGCCACCTGCCCAGGGACAATAAGGAGGGATGTGTAGGGTCTCGGCGCCCAGCCTCCCTCTCGGTGCCTCACGCCCGTCCGGCGCTGCCGGGGTTAGCCAGCAGCAGATGCCGAGGAGAAGGATGTGGAGCGGCATTGCAAAGTCTAGCAAACGTTATAGGTTAAAACTTAGATCCTTTAGGGATTTGAGCTGCTTCTAATGCCAGGCAGAGGTGCTAAAGACCTGAAGTTTGAGCTCAGTCACCTGAAGGAGCAAAGCCTGAAATATGGTTGTGACTCTAACTTTCTGGTGCCCTTTGTGTTAGCCACTTTGGCATTTCCCAACCCCAAAAGAGGGAGGAGAAGCAGCCGGAGGCCGCTTTTCCAGCTCTACTTCTTCTGCCGCTGGCTGGATTCCCGAATTAGTTTGCCCATCAGAAGTGGTCTTCGCTATCCCTGCCTGGTCCCCATCAAAGGAAGTGGGAAGCGAGGCTGATTTAATACCGTTCACTGGGCCAACAATATGGCTCAGAAAAACGATAGGCAAGCTCTTGGGCCCCACGTGGGAACAGCTGTCGGGCACAGGTCTGGGAAAGCAGCAGATACAGCGAGGGTGGCCATCCAAGAGGACAGCCTGGTTGTCCTCTCCCGATAGGAAACCGGGGGCCTTTATGTCCTCTATTTGAAGTCAAAGCCTCTCTTGAAGTCAAGACTGTCTTCTATGATGGCCACCCTTGATACAGCCCAGGATAAACAGCAGATAAAACGACTCCATCGTGCAAATAAAAATTAAAAAAAAAAAGATTTGGGAATTGAGATCCGTCGTGCAAATAAAAATAGTCGCTTCTCCTTGGAAATTGGGAGCCCTAATGAAGGCCCAGCTCTTCAGTGGGAGGCATGGAGAAGGGGCCTTTTGGGTGCCTGCTAACTCCAAACATCTCACAAGAAATGGTGTTACAACCCCCCCGCCCCAAATAACACAGCCTGGACACATCAGTTGTCTTCAGAAAAAGCTTTCCAGCAGGGAGGGCCAAATAAACGGCATGCAATGCCTTCCTTTAGGGTCGAGGCTGGGAACCTGGGAGGCATTTCCTTGCCGCTAGGGATTAACAGGGCTGCTCCGGCTCCAGGCGCCGAACCGGCTGAGATTGCAAGGAACGTAGCATGATGATTTCTATTGCGATAGCCCCACAGGCTTCAACCAGAGCGGGGGTCTATTGTACTAAGAAATTAAATATATTCAGAAAGAGTTCGGCCTCTGAAGATACAGCTACGCGCTTTCCAGTGTGACTCTTGAATGCAGGCTCAACCCGTTGCATTGCGGACTCTGCTCCGTGGCAAAGGAGAGCAGCTGGGCTCCCTCTGCTTTGAGGCAGACCTTCAAATATGTGAAAGCTGCTATCATGTTCCCCTTTCATCTCATTTTCTGGAGGCTAGATACATCCAGGTCTCCCACACTTGCCTTGTGTGGCTCGTATTCCAGCCCTTTTATTCTTCCAAGTCATTCAGGCAAATGTTACACGGGACGGCTTGGACACCTCTGGGCCGTTCTGACCCCGGTCAGTTTAAACTGAGTCTTTGCTTGTAATTGCCTCGTTGGTTGAATAACGGGATGATAATGCAGTGAGGTGCCTGGCTGAAAAGCTGGGGTACAGTAACTCTTTTAAGGAGCATCTGTTCCAGCGACTTTCAATGGGCCTTGCGCTCCTAGCACTCGGGCACTTCGAAATCTCAGCTCCAGCGTGACAAATCCACGGCCGGGCACAGAGATCCCGCACCTTAGGAAGGGCAGACGAAAACCTGCAGGTTTCTTAGGAAAAACAGAACTGCAGGCGCCGATTCAGTCGACAGGGCTGAAAACTATTAAGGCTTCAAAAGGGATGCAGCTAATTTCCTAAGCAACAGCACAAAACAGGGGCTGTTTTCTTTTACATGAGTCTTATTCTCCCACTTAGTTTCCCAGACTTCCTAACAACTTATGCAATTGTTTCTAGTGCTCACGCTCACCAGCTAGCTTCATAATAGTGACATGGCCCTCCATTCAAATGCCTGCAGGGCAAACAACCACCATAACAATGCCTGGAATAGCTGATGGGTAATTGCATTGTGTGGAGTTGACTTTCGACTGATCCAAATCCAGGAAAAAGTTCCTGCGTTGTGTATTTGAACAAGACTTCAAGGCAACAATCCTTTTTTTTTTTCGTTTTATTCAAGCAAGATCAAAAAGTGAATCCAATTCACTGGCAGGAACCATTTACTGATGGACCACGGTTCATCAGGAAGCGAGGCTCCTTGCAAAACCGTCTGCGACTACAAAGTAGTTAAAAATGATGAAAGAACAGTAGAGGCCCCTGGTTCAACTTCTCTCCCTACTTTTCTAGTCTCAGAAACTTCGTAAGGGGCAGCTGGCTCATCCACCCAGGCTGCGTGACTTTGGATTTTGTTGGTCACTTTAAAAGCAGGGAGGTTTCACGGGAACAGACGCCGCGGTCTCCTATCGTGTGGGTCACTGCAGACCCCGTCGCGAGACGGGGTGGGGGGAAACACGGCACTGAGAGGGGCACTGCTTTCCCCAAGGGCATTCAGCAAACTGGCAGCGGAAGGAGGCGCGCAGCCCCCGTCTTGCAAATCCTAGCTCGGGACTATTACGGGCATCGCATCCCACCAGGGCTCTGCCGGCATCAGTTCCTTCCAGCGCAGAAGGGACGGACGCGGTGTACCGCTCTTCTATTCATCACCCCCCTCCGGTTTCAAAATGCCTGTAGCACATGATAGCTGGAAAAATCTGCGTGGAAATGGTCCGCCTGTAGCCGGCTCACTGCAAAAGTAGTGAAATATGTTCTTCTAAATGTGCTTCCGCTGTGGGAAGTATAGTGTCAATAGATGTGCCTATAGTAAAGAGACCACGGTGTGGATCTATGCTTAACTGGCACGCCAGCCCAGAGCTATTTATTTTGCCCTTAAGCGTCTACCAAAAAAGATTGCCTTTTGTCTCCCACTTAATTATTTAGTTATATACTATCTTTATGTGAGCAGGACCGCTGTGGCTTAACGGTGGGATAACTAGCTGGGCTACGATCCAGCTCTCCAAGCCAGCACTAGCATTCGTAGTGCTTGCCTGTGGCAGATGAGGAGGAGGAGTAGGTTGAAGGTGACCTGCAGAAGGAAGAATAACCTTGTGCTCTGTACTCCGGCGTTGACTGTTCTTTCCTACCCACTAGTTTTCCCAAATGAACGTTTAGGTCTTGTCAACCCTGACACCAAGTCTGGCCTACGTGCGGATGCACCATTTGGAGAAGGGATTTCTCTAAAGCGTGGGGTTTGTTTTTGCTTCTACCTAGTCACCGTCAATGCCTAACGAACATCGGATTGAGAAGCTGCCTTTGCTAAAGCGTCCCGAATCCCACTCCTTCGATCAAGAGCTAACGACTGGCATCGTCGGAGACCGCCGAGCTCTCAGGGAAGGCGGGCCGGTGAAGCACACCTTCCCGCCCCGCTGGGTTAAGCTCTGGACAGGAACCATCCATCTTTCACGTCCCTGTCACGCTGCAGACGGGTGGACCGAGGGGAGGAACTGCTTTTTTACAGGTTGTTCAGTCTGGTTTGAAGTGCAAATGCCATTGCTTCCTTTGAGATTGTCCCACAGCCCGGTGCACCTCGCTGCCAGAAGTTTGTCAGCCTCGATGATCCCTTTATTACATTTCACCGTGCCCATATTTCATGATCCCCTTTTTAATGTATTTAACTGAAATGATCCCTTTACTAATCCCATTCATTACCGGGAATTATTCTCCTCTGTCCTGCTGTAATAAATTCCCTGCTCTCATTACTGTTCACACCCAGCATCTATTTGGAGGCCGCTGCCATGCCTTGCTTTATTGGTCTCTTAGCCTAACGATGTGGTTTTTGCACTTTTTGTCTGATATCATTTCAAACAACTGTTTTTATTGCTTTACTTGGAGCTTCCCCTGCTTGCAGGAGCATTTATTTTTCAAGGAGAGCCTGTCTGGCCAGAAGCACCTATTGCATCTGCTTATACTACCCAGACGCGTGGCAAGTATGTCGGGGCTGCCGCTGGGCTCCTTTTTCATATTATAATCTCCGGTTTGACAGCTGGGCCCTGGTCTCGTTTTCAGCATTATTGCTTCCCAGATTAATCCAGCCCATGGATAACTGTACTCCCAACTCTCACCGCGGCAAGCAAAGAACAGGGGCTGGGTTAGGATCCCCGTTTTCTAACCCCAGCTCCAATGCAAACATTAGCAATTTATCCAAGATCAGACTGTTTTTCCACTTTCGTTAACTCCCCATCTGGAAAATGGGGAAAAATAATATGTAGTTGACTAGGGTGTTTTTTAGACGATATAGATTTATAGGTTATTATTATTGGGGGCTGGAAGGGACCGTGCAGATCATCGGGTCCAGCCCCCATATAGCCTTATGTCCATGAAATGCTTTTAGATTCCCAGAGCAGAGGTGGGGATAGCGAAGTGCAAGTTCCCATTGCTATTTTATAGTGTATACACACACCTATGAGAGGAACCCTTGAAAATGCAGTTTGTAGGCCCACGTATGCCTATGTCATGAGATGCACGTCACACAAAAAGGACAAAGTAGACAACCTTTGGCAAAACAAAAGCTTTCAAGGCAAACACAAGCAACAGCAGTTATAATTGAGATTTCTTTGTTCAAAAAAAAAGAAAGAAAGAAAGAAAGAAAGCAACCTTCAAAACATTTCAAATGTAACAGGTTTCCTAAAGTGTAGACAATAAAAGAATTTAGAAATGATAGAGAAAAATAATACATTGCATCAGACACATCGTTTTACAAGGCAGTTTGATTAAGTCGCTAGGTCAGTCTTGGAATAGCGGTTGACAGAAATGCAAACATTGTAAAGAGACAGCACTTACTGGAGAAATATTAAGACGAAAGATATTTACCCCTTAAAATAAATAGAAAGTCATCTAAAGCAACATTTAAATTAGTAAAATAATTTCTGTTTTAAAAAAGCAGTCAGATACAACAAAATCTAAATTAGATCTAGATTTTCCTCTGTGTTAAGATAATTAAAAAAAAAAAAATTCTGTTAACTTGAGAAGAAAGTCGCCTCTGAAAACTCAGATTTATTCACAAGATGCAAATGTCACCCTATTTTTCTTTTTCTTTCTTTCCAGCGGGCTAGCCTGAGGCATGGTCACTGCTTCTAACCCCGGCGTCGAGGTTTGAAACGGGACGTAGGCCTCACGCTGTCCTCGACAAGCAAGGGTGACCTTCCCCGTATAGGCGACACTCGCCCGGGCAGGAGACCCGTTCAAATGACCCAGCATCACTCGGGCCCTTAACGAAGGGGCTAGCTGCCAGTCCTCTGTGCCGGACTGCCTGTCACCTATAGGGAATAATTTAGCAATAAAGTCCCCTTTAAGCCTTTCTAAAATTAATTCAATATTTAAAAAAATATTTTTATTAACATGAGACCTGGAGGAAGTGATGCGCGTTCGTGTTTTTGGAACGACAGGGCTAACCCGAGCGCTATTTCGCGACCCCGAGGGGCTGTTTCCAGTTTCTTTTTCCAGCTGTCGAGAACAACGGTTCGGCTCGCTGGGCTTTAGCAGCGTTGGGAGCTCGAATAGATGCACTTTTCTAAGCAGCGGTTCCTCATGCTTCTAGCCTTGCAATTCCAGGTCCATTGCAAACCTGACTTTTCCACCTGAATTTCTATCAGCCTCGTGACCCTCCACCCCCGGTTTGGATGCTCCTGAGCACAGGCGAAAAATGGATCACTGCTAAGTATCTTCCATTCATTCCGGGTCCAAAATGTCAGCCAGGTTAACGAGCACAAGGGATTTAGTGGAGCCCCGGATGGGCGTGCAAGCTCCGCGGCTGTCCCGGGGAGGGGGACGCGGCGATCTGCTCGAGGGCACAAGGGACTGGAGTTGCAGGGCAGGGGACGGCACCTGGGCCTCCCGCGGGCTGCTCCACCGAGCCATCTCTTATCCCCGACGTCTTTTCCAGTCGGGCCCCACCATGCAACTGCTATTGCTCTCACGCCGGCAGAAGAAAATCCCCAGCAGGACATAATTCCTCGGGGCATGTCACCCACGTGAGCTCAGGGGTTTGATACCTTCGTGCAAAGGGCCCCGCCGTTCCCACAGCTGGATGCCACTTCCTGCAGCTGGATAAAGCCTCTCTCCGGGCTCTCGGCGTGAAGACAAGGCTGCAATTCTCCCAAGGGCCGTGCTGATGTCAGAAGCTTCCCACGCTTCGGCATACCAGCATCAGCCCTAGTCCCACAGGAAATGAAAGCCATTTCACGTCTGACCTGCCCTCATTTGAGCCCTGCTATGCGGCGCAAATGTTACCATTGCTTCCGTGTTGTTTGGTTGGGTTTTTTAATTCAAATGCTGAATGGCACGATAGTCCTCTAGCCTCCCCTTTGATGTCACTGCACGGAGTCACACGGCCCGCTTCTGGAAATGCCAGTGTCCCCCCATACAGCGAGGGTGTTTTGTGAGTACCAATAGTTCGGGATCTTTACCACCAAACTCTTTACGAACGGGATGCTTTCACAGACAAAAGGGAAGAGCATCTCCCAGCCAAACCCCTGCTGTACCCGTGCATTTCCATGCAATCAGACCCCCACCATCTCCTCTCAAATCCTGCCAGGGGCCAGGTCGCGTGAGATAACGAGCGGAGCATCGCCTTCATTAACTCCAGGGCTCGGTCATGTCACCAGCCAGCTCTGGGGGGTGAAACAAACCACCTGTGGCGTTGCAGCTATGCTCCCACCCCAGCCCGTCAGGGCAAGCCGAGCACAGCTGAGCAACGTAATTTGGGGCAAACCAGACCATCTTTTAAAGTTTCCTCACTAGCAACAGAGTTCCTCTGGATTCACTTCTGCATTGGGTGCCACCCGATAGAAACACCTGCTTGCTGGAGACCACGATCCGTGATGCAAAATGCTGCAAACACGACAGGGAACTCAGCGACTAATCAGGACTTCGAAAGAAACCCAGCCCAAAAAGCCCACCACCCTTTGCACTTCGCTGCCCGTCAGAAGCGCCAGTGCACTCACATTAAGCCTCAAACACACTCTCCATGCCCTGAAATCGCAGCTGATATATTGCATGGCAACCTCCACGCGACTTGGCCACAGCAGAACGTGGTCGCCGTCTCGTCTTGCTTCGGTGGGCTTTGCAGGCGCGAGAGAAGTCGCTCTATAAAGCACGATGGCATTTGCCCACCGAATCAAGAGCACTTATTTATTTCGACCCCTTCTGTATCACCACGTGTTTCCCTGCCCATTCAAGGAAAATTATTGTCTTCCCATGAATACTTAAAGAAACCCCTACTTGCATCAGAGAATATTGATGGTGCATTTAGTACAGTTACCAACGGGACTACTTAAATTCACAACAACCACTTGTAAAAAAAATATCTATAGGCTACTGTACTCGACAGCCGCGGTCCCGGCCATGCTACGAATCCTGGGGAAGCGGTCACCCTGGAAATCGCAGCGGCAGGCTTCTAGCTGGGTTTGCAACCGACGGCACTGACCGGGAGAAATGACTACATGGCAACATCAAAGAGCAGTCAGCATTTGACAAGGAGCAGTGGTTTTATTTATACAGGCGTGGGGGCGAGGGAAGAGAAGATGAGCAGTCCTTTGGCTCCTCTCGAGCATAAATCAGGATGACTGATTGTGGAAAACACCCACCCGGTTCTGGGAAAGACGTTGGCACCGACCCACCTTCAGGAACTTGTGCCCCCACACCAATGACACATCTCGCCACGTGTTTCATCGGCAAAGCAGCACAGGCCTTTCGTTTGGATATCGCTCTCTCTTCACACCCAGCCTCAGTTTAACAGACCCAGCCTGGGGCTAGATTAGCTCATGCTCGTGTCTCCGAGCCTTTGGATGATAGTCATGAACCTTAGCACTGAGCAGCAGATGCTATCCGGGGCCTCAACACCCGTAACAGCAAGTTCATCTCTTTGCAGAAATTGCTTTCATTTCCCCCCCCCCTTCCCAAATGAAGCTCGTTCAACTCCACCAAATCCCCCCCCCGGCAAGAAACACCTGTCTGGGCTGCTCGTCCCGGTGACGGGAACCGTCCGGCGTGCCCAGCAGAGACAGGAACTCAGGACCCAGAAAGACGAGCCGCGTGTTGAGGGTGCTACAGGCTACGAGATCTTCGCCTGGGCTCACCAAAATTCACCGCCTGCATGGTCCTGGGCCGAGCAGGTTTCTCCTATGACAGAATCATTGCCACGGAAACAACGGTGACATCACAAGACCAGACGGACAGACACAAGACAGAACGACCGAAGAGAAGTTACTAAGAAATGGCAAGCCAGGGCGATGTTTTAACGACGATGATTTTTGTCGAGGTACTATTCAGTGCGAATTCCCATTTTTCAATAGGCGTGAAAGGCTAAACAAGAGACGACTCATCGGTTCCTCCGTTCTGGACCCGTGTAAACAAAACATGCCCCAAACTGCGCCTGGAGCCACACCTGGTGGGACCAGCGATCCATGTAGTCCAGCTTGGAACGGGCGAGCGAGGAACGTCCCGTTTCCCCGCCGTGCGTCCTCCCATCCCAGCTATTTCTGCAGTAGTCTACGCGACGCTCAGCGCGCCAAACAGCCAGAAGCTACGTCAGGGAATTAAAACCAGGTCCCGTACACGACCGGCCCCGAGAACATCAAAAAGAAAAAGCAGCACTAGAGGAAGGCGTCAGACGGGCCGGGGGGTCTTGTATCCGCGGGATAAGCACAGCCTACTGATGGCACGGCAAGCCTCTCCTTGCTACCTAGCCAAAGCAGCTCAACCTGGACCTGGGAACGATTCATGCTTCGGGGGAAAGGCACAGCCCACGGGCTTATCTGCGTACATGCCTTTCCACTAAAAATGGATCTAAGGACCACCATCCCGATGCACACAGGTCCTCAGACAGCCATGGGACGGCAGCAACTTTGGGTATGCCTCCCGCACGCACGGCAGCGCCGCGTACCTCCTCCTGCTCTGCCTTGTGCAGGGGTCACCGGTGACCCAGGCTGGATGGAAACAGGGTGCCCTGGAAATGAGAGGTTAACAGGACAAAGGTGCCATCCACTCCCGAAAATATTTTCTAAAAATAAAGCTTTCGGATTTTTTTCTTAATGACATTTGAACTTCTTGGCTTTACTACGACTCCTGGTTATTTTCTCCCGCCGCGGCTGCCGGCGGCGTTCGCTGCTGCTTGGAATTGCTACTAACTCCCCCCCGCTAAATCGCTTCATAAAAAGCCAGTGCATCCTCAGCCTGCTTATTGCTTCTCCTTCCAAAAAGTCCCCCGTGCTGGCAAAACAACGCAACGCAAAACAGGCAGCCACAAACCCTGCAGGGTCGCTACTTCAAAGCATCTTAGTTTGCAACAACAACAAAAAAGCCAACGAAACAATACGGCCGGGCAAAAGCCGAACGACCCTTTTTCCTAGTGCAGGGAGCGGCAGGACGACAGCATAAGGGAGAGTCCTGTAAGCAACGGCACAGCTCTCTTTGCAAGGAAAACATGTTTTGGTTTCGAGGAGAACAGTGCCATGAGCACGGAGAGTTTGGACGATTGTACTGCAGTACGGAAACCCTGTAGTCTGCGAAGACAGACAGATTTTTGGCTAAGTAAGCAATATGCTTCCTAAGAGAACGACCCCGACTACACGCACACAGCAGGTTGCACTGCCCTCGATGGAGGCACGGGACTATAGCGGAGAGGGGCTGGAATGGAATACCCAAAAAGCATCCGGGTATTCACATGCAGATCCGAGTCGGGAAGTGCCGTTAGAAGGGATCCAACGCCCGCTGAGCCGAGTCTGGTGATACAGCGACATGACACGCAAGCCTCGGCAGCAGCAGGGCACCGGTGAGCTGCGAGCACCCACTCGAAGCCTTCCCTTTCTGACTGGTTTCAGATCAAACACCAGTTACGACGGATGCTGAACAGGGATGCTGGAAAGGATGGCACTGAGCTGGGCTGCAGACAGACTCAGAAAGATGCAGCCTTCCCATGACTCGGCTTCTGGTCAGTTTTCAGTAAGCCCCTGGGATTTCTCAGCTTTATTGCATGGAGCCCTGTCCTCGGGACCCACCTTGTTTCCTAATACTAATTTTACAGGGGTAAATGACAGGCGTCCAAAATAAAATGTATTCACACGCAACAATAGGACTAGTGCAACTACAGAAGTGGCCTAGAGTACTGGCCCAATAATAGAGGGGGGGGGGGGGTAAGATTAAAGGGTAGAAAACCAGGCAACTGAGCATGATCCAGCAAGAATGAAAATCAAAATACACGTGCACATACCCTGTCCTCTCCATGATGCTAATTCTGCTCTGCCTTTTGCAAATCGCTGCCCAAAGGCCCTTCTGGCAGACTCCAAAGTGTCCAAGAGCATATATTTTTGTGAGTGTGAGCAGATGCCAAAAACAGCTAAAGCCTGCTGAATGATCTTTGCTTTGCAAACATCTCTAAAAATGTGATCAGTCCATAAAGAGCACCAGCACCTGGAGTCCTCAAGGGGAAGGGGGGGAATGTATGCCCAGTGATTTACAGTTTAATTAGCACTAAAATGAACGTCTAAAAAACAAAATTTCCATCTGAGTTGGGGCAACAGAGAGACGGGGCAGGGACTGGGCTGAAATCAGTGCAGATCCTCGTTTAAAATCAGTGTCACACCTATTTTGGTTCATTTGGTTTGTCTGCCGGTGCCTCGGTCTTCCAAGAACGTCACCTTGGCAGGCCGGCCAGCGCGGCTCGTTGCGGTTCAACAAGCCCGGCTTGGAGGACTGTAGCTACGCAGCAGTGTGTAATCCCAGTCCCTTGGGAGGCAGACACATACGGTTGGCAACGTTAGGAATGGTTTCCGCTACATCAGCAGATGCACTCGCAGAATCTGTGACGAAGAAATTAAATCGCTAACCTTAAATTATAAAAAAAACCAAACAAAACCCCCAAAACCCTCAAAAATAAAGGTACTAAATAACAGTGACCAGAACTGAAGCCGAGCCCTCAGTCTCACATGCACACACACACACAAACACGCGCACAAACGCAGAATCTGATGAGATTCACTGTTCGTGAATGAGCTGCAGTCTCTGGAGGCGACCGGCAGAAACTCCTCGTCCGGGACTAAAATCGTACCAAGTACTCTTCTCCAACGTGTTGCCTGGCTTGGGGGTGGTGATGGGGGAGAAGAAGAGGGGACAGGCAGAGCGAGTGGTGGGGCCTCAGGGACACAGCGGCTCTGCCAAGGTGCTCTAGGTTTCATCGAAGAAGCATCAGACGCCTTTCCTTTCGTGTCGTTCTCCAACGGCATTGTGCGTTTTCTCAAGCCGAGTGTCCGTGCCGGCCTTGTTTAAGACTCTTGTGGAACCACTTCCATCAGCTTCTGGCACAGGACCGTCGTGGAAACTGGAAGGGAGGAAGAAACACAGACTGGTTTAGACCCAGGCACTGCATTGCGCGTATTGCAGCTGGGAAACCCGGTCCCGCGTTTCATATTCTTCAGCTCCAAAAGGCCTGCCCTGCCGGCCGGCCGGCCTCTGGAGGACTCAATCCAAATAGTATAATATATAGCTTGTTAACAAAGCAAGGCTTAGTGCCTGCACTAGTATGCTCACATGCACACCTCCTATCTGCAACCGCTGGAGTCGAGTGAACAGAGCAATGCCTCCACTGACAGACCAGGTGGCATGTGTTTTAACTTTTAACCTCATAGCGATGGCAATTATCGGGCAACTACCATGCACGTGTCATCCAGCACGCACGGGCATAGCTCAGCCCTAGATTTCTGCACAGTTCGCAGCCAATACTGAGTCAGATAAAATCACAGGAACTGGCAGACACGTTGTGAGCCGATATTTTTGCTTCCTCTTCTGGAAAAACCTGCTCCTGCAGATGCATGCGTTTCATTTAACAACGCAGCCACGTTGGCCTTGTCACCAGCGTCCAGTGTAAGAGCGAATGCGGATGTACAGATCGTGTTTGTGTGCAACCTCGTGACATCAAACCAGGGTGCTGCGGGCACAACCGAGGGGAAGGGACTTCCTCAGGAAGCATTTCATTGACAAACTTGCAAAGGGCGGTTTGTAAGCTGAGAGACTTTGTGCGTTACCCTGACAATACTCGTTGTGTTTCAAAGAGATGTGGACCTCGTGCTACTACACCGAGCCTTTTCATTACCCGAGGCAGTCGTGTCAGATCAAATTAACGTGGATCTTAACACGTGCAGACTGGCAGGGCCAGAATCATCTACCATCACTATCTACCATGTATTAATACATATATAGACACGCGGCTTGCGTGTTTCTAATTAGACATTTGTAGCATTCTCATCCTGCGTCCTAGAATAATTTTGATATTCTCTAATAGAAAGCTGGCGGTGGTGGAACATAATTAATATGCTAATTTGCAAAGCAGTCACTGTCTAAATGGCTTTTCCAGGAACTGAGCCTGATATTTAGAATTTAAAAAAAAAAAAAGCATATTAAAGTGCTGTGCACTGTTAAACGGCCCTATTCTTGCCCAAAAGGTTGGGCATTTCAGCTCGTCTGCTTTTCCAGGTCAACCCCTTGCATCAGAGCTGGGAGACAGATGGTGGAGCTTAGTTACTTGGACAACACAGCTTGGGTGTATAAACAGAGCCTGACTTTCTTCAATCAGTTGTTCACACAAAGATTATGTGGTGCCAAGCTCAGTGCTATCACAGCCCCTCAAAACATGCCATTGTGCACAGACCTCTCTGTAACACGGAGACCCTAAAAGCAACCCTCACAAGAGACACCTTCCAGGATGCTTAGCTGCTGCCATGCTATCACAGCAAGGAGGGCTTTGCTCCCGCTGCCCGTGATGCTTATGACCCATCGGGACTCGTTGTGATCTCTGCCCAGGCAGAAATAGGCTGATTGCGCCCAGATTTTTACAGCGTTCCTTCATCTCTCTTCCTGCTTTGCTGGCATGCTGTTTTCCTCTGCTAAGAAAGAGCTCTTGCAAAGGATTTCTCTTTCCATACGTCTCCTGTCTGCTGGGAGAAAAACCCTTTGTATTTGCTCTGTGATTTGCAATGACAAAGGGTGGCAGACCATTTTGGTCAGCTTGTCTACTGAGCGCTCAGCTCGCTCCAACCCACGGCCAGTTGCACTGAGCAGCAGAAATCCACAAAAGCTAGTCCCGCCAAACGCTTTGCAATGCAAATTGCAGCCAGCGCCGCTTGCTTCTGCAGCTTGGAGAGGAAATGAAATATCGCAATGCTTGGAGCGAAAGCCGCAGCAGCATCCTACGTCCTCTGGCCGGATACTCACAGATGCCTTGAAGGATCCACTTGGGTTTGTTCTTCCACCAGACCCCGAAGTAGTAAATAGGGAGCCCGCTGAGGATGATGACGAAACCGGTCGCACACTCCACCGGCGTCATCCAGAAGGAGACCACGATGAGGAACAAGCAGGCCAGGATGAAGAAAATGGGCAGGAACACATTAACCTGGGCAAAGAAACCATGGAAAAGGCAGGGAGTTAGTCAAAAGTGGCAAGAAACAGAGAGGCCAGCTACTTGCCAGGGCAGTCGATCAAACCGTTTTTTGTCCTAGAAGGGGACCCCATGACAGCTCTTTGCTAGACACCGGGCTGCCCACGGCTTTGAGTGAGAGGGCTGCGAGGTTTCAATTTCCATCACGGCGTTTGGCATTTACCTGTTGCTTTTCATCAACCTTGGGGAGTTAAGGAAGGATCCCCCTCTCTTAAAACCAGCTAAAAAGGACACGGGAGGACTAAGCGACTTCTCCAGATCCACCCGGCAAGTCCTCAGCGGCCCCAAGACTCTCAGCTCCAGGTCACTCCAGGCCAGAGCATCAGATCCATCGCTCCAAACGTAGCAGCGTCACCCATGCACACTTAGGCCATTAATTCAGACTTGTTGGTACTTTTAAAACTAGGGGATTCAACTACGTTGCTTTTAGCAGGGCTGGCACTTCTGACAGCGGTCTGGCTCTTTTGTAGAAGTGATACCCTGGGAAGGCTGCAGTGTCGGTCTGTAACATTTCTTCCCTGCGGGCTGCGTGACCTGTTGCTGGAGTGTGCTCTCCAGCTCGTCATGGGGCGTACAAGTCTTTAAGGAGAGCTGACGGATTGCAGCGCTCGACGTGGACTTGGCCTCCCACCAACAGAGTGTTTCCAGGGCAGCCAGGGACAAACAGAATAAAGCTCCCTTCGTTATTTCCTAAAATGAGTATATTTAAAGTGAATTCCTTACTGGTGCAAAGTATTCGACTGAGAGTCACAGAGACTGAAGTCCTCTACTAATAATGCCCAGAGCTGCTAGGGCAGGGTGAGATTCCTTATTCAAGGGCCTGCCGACCTCCGATGCTGAAGGTATGTCCACAACCAAAATCAGCTCTCGCGCTCCTTGCCAGTGAGGTTCATGTTAGCGGAGGAGTTTTGGGCACAGACACCTGCCGAACAGGTATTTAACCAACAGCAGAGAGTCGTTTGGCAAAGCTCTCCTTCTGTTCATTTGCATTTAAGCTTTGCCTGCTACAGAGTTGCACGCAACTGGCTTTTTCGGGTGGCAAAGTAGCACCCTCTCCTCTCCTCCCTACACCGGTTCTCTCCCCCTTATTTTTTTCACGTAAGAGAGCCTCTCCCCAGAAGCCCTTGACCCCCATCATTTTCTTCACCGTTAGACATGCATCCTGGAAAACCGGGGCACAGAAGGACTAGCAAGGCTTCCCGCTCCACCATCCTCACCTTAATGGGCCTCTCCAGCTCTGGCCTTTTATAGCGGAGCCACATCATGCCGATGATTGCCAGAGCCACGCAGAGCCAGTTGAAGAAGCTGAAGAAGTTGATGACGGAGAAGATATCCTTGGAGAAGGCATACATCAGGGTCATAATACACTGCAACCAGAAACAGAAGGCATGAGCCAAGGGACAAGCGGGCAGAGAACACCACACGCTGCCGAAGGGGAACTATCCGCCCTCCAGAAACAGCAAAGGAAATGCAGGCACGCTCTGTGGAGGTGCCTGACCTTTTGCTAACCTACTCCACAGAATTATTTCAAAATGAACCCTGCTGCCCAAGGACATGTTATGGTAACAAGAGACCTATCCGCTGCAGTGAGAAAAGAGGGGAGGTGGCAAGGAAAGTGAATGCAAGGCAATGGAATAGCCAGGCGTGGAAGGGACGATGCACGATTGCACCCTACAGCTCTGCTAGAGGCACCTTGGTCCTCATCTAAGTCACTCCCTGCTGTTCCTGGCTAAGTCCTTTCCATACAGCTCAACCAAAGCATTGCAAGCCTCACACTCCAGCCTATCCACGCCAGTCCCGTTGTACTTCTGCTACACTACTATAACTTATTTTGTAGGTCTTCCCACAAGGGACCTGGGAAGCAGGGACTCCGAAGAGGACCTGAAGTTCACAGTGGACAACCAGGGGCACATAAACTCCCAGTGTAACTTCGTAGCCGTAAGGGCCAAAGCAATCCTTGGATGTATAAGCAGAGGCATCTGGCTTAGGAGTAGAGAAGCAATATCATCCTTGTGCTTGGCACTGGTGTGACTACTACCAGAATAATGTGCCAAGTTCTGTTGTCCATAATTCAAGAAGGAGGTTGTCAAATGGGAGAGTATTCAGAGAAGAACCAGACTGGAAAATATGCCTCACAGGATACATCCGAATTGCAATGAGGGATGTCATAGCTGCAAGCATTTGCACGCTTGTTTCAGTCTAGCTAGCTCCGTCAAGACACGGCTGCCCAGATTTCAGCATGGGTTGCAAGCATTTGCACGCTTGTTTTAGTCTAGCTAGCTCCGGCAAGACACGGCTGCCCAGATTTCAGCATGGGCTGCAAGCATTTGCACGCTTGTTTTAGTCTAGCTAGCTCCGTCAAGACACGGCTGCCCAGATTTCAGCATGGGCTAATAGCCCAAGGGATTCCTGGGGTCCCGAGCTCACCCCTATGGATATGCAAGCCAGCAAGTTAAAGCTGCAAAGGGTTTGAGCATAAATGCTGCAACCGCACCTCCGATTGCGCAGCTCAAATCCTCACAGATTCCATCTATTTAGTTTAAACAAACAGAGATGAAGGTGGGATTCAGTCACAGTTTATAAGGACATACGCAGGGAACAGAAAACTCATCAATCTACCACCCAAAGGCACCAGGCAAAGGCAAGAACCAGTGGCTGGAAGCTAGACATATTCACTCAGCCTAGGGAAGAAGCAACTTGACCCATGAAGGCGATCCATCTTGGGAACAATTCACCAAGGGATATATTGGACCCTTGGAGTTAATTTGTTATGCGATCAGGTCTAAAAGCCCACACGATACTTACTGTGAAGATGAGAGAAGGCACTGGAGTGAGGAGCCTGGGATGGATCATGGACAGGACGGAGGGCAGGTGGCCCTCCCGGGATCCCACGAAGAACAGCCTGAAGGCAAAAAAGCGGTTACTCTTACAGCCACCCCCAGAAGCTGTCTGGGATCACTCGTTCAATCCAGGATTGCAAACAGGACTTGACAGGTCTGGCTTTTGGGTCCTGGGTAAGACCTTAAAAAATAACCAGTCTCGCTCGCTGGACCCTTCCCATTGTGCCCGTCTGTGGCTGAGCTTCTAAGGGCAGCTCCAGACCAGAAAAGGACACCCGCAAACAACCTACCGTGAAGAAGTAAAGAGGGATCCATTGACAGATCCAAAACACGACAAGCCGACGAAGACAGGTATGATCCAGGACATCATACCGAGGTGATAGTTTCCGAAATCCTAGGAGGAAGCAACAAGAAAGCCATCCTGTCACCTCCAAGCACTTGCACTGTCAACATGGTTTTAAAAACCAGGACCGTATCACTGACTAGCTAGGCACAGATTTTCCATATTGCCTTTTCCAAACACTTTGCACACTTGAGTTATGGCCAACAACGTTTGCATCGCTCGGCGCTCCCCTGGTGGGTGTGCATTCGAGCGGGGCCAGGCACACCGTGCGACTTTTGCAGCCCGACAATATGCAAAATCCTGGAGCAGATGGAAACTGCAGGATCCCACCTGAGCAAATGTGGTTAGAGTCAGCACCCTGATTTATGTAGGATCTTAGATGACCAGAAATCACAACCTGACTTGAGACTAAATCGCCGCTGGATGAACCCAGTTCCATGCCCGTGTCAGTCTCTCGATTTACTTCCAAAGCAATGCAACCTGGGCTGGTACAAGCGGCGCTGTGTAATCCTGTGCCTGTCCCATCCTCAGCACAAACTCGGAGAAGATTGCTGCTTACCGAACCACAAACACCAATCTATATCGGCCCGAAGGGCTCCTCTGCAATTGGCCCGGTTGTGCTAAGCTACTGAGACTACCCAAAGTTGCATTTTCTCCAGAATTTCTCTTGGCACTGGGATTTTAATTACTACAATAGTACTTACTAGAAAAAAGAATGGGAAGAACGAATAAGAAAGAGCTGAGCAAGAATAGCCTGATTTAATACTGACGTAGCAACCTTTCCCCATGCTCATGTAAGCTGTCGGCAGCACCTCCGAATATTCGTGCCATTTTATTAAACGCTCACCTTTTCGTTCCTCTGTGATGACTCCAGCTCAGTACCTTTTGGGAAAACTCTTCCCACCCCCAAAACCTTCCTTTGTTGCCTATCAAAAAATCACGTTTTTGCAAGCCGCCACGCTTACAGCGCCGAATCAATCAGGAGATGCAGCTAGAGATTACAAGGCTGGGGCAGCCGGTGTAGGAAACCAGATGGGTGCGTTCTGGATGTGCTTTATCTTACCACAGCCACGGCTTCCGACGTCAGCATTTGCTCTGTCGAGAGTGTAGTGAAGTAAGCCAAGTTCGTCAGGACGTAAACCAGGGTGACTACAGGCAGTGAAATGATGATGGCCAGCGGCAGGTTTCTGGGAGGAAAGTGAAAATCATGATAATGGATTAGGATCCAGGGCTCCGTAGTTCAGAAAGACGTATCTTTCAAGGGACAGCTTCAAAAAGCACCACAAATGCTTCTGCTTTTCTTTGCCGAGCGCCCAGCTTCCAATCTTGATTTTGCTCTCCGTGGAGGAGTAGAAAACATCGAAATAAAACATGGTCCCACCCCAGGGGCAAGGAGGCAGAGCTGGGAGCGGCGGGAGGAAGGTTGTGCAAAGGACGGTGAGGGGCTGAGCAAGCAGTGCTCACGTTTACTGCAAAGACCCGGGCATGCCGCATGCCCGCTCGCCACGTTAAAACGTGCAAAGTCTCCTGGTGTGAGAATAAGCACGTGTGTGCTGGTGGCTGTTGAGAAGGGAGACGGAAAGATTAGGGGTTTCGCTGGCAGTCAGCACGTTCAGACCAAAGAGCTCGCCGTAGCCCCTGGGAAATACACGCAGAGGCAACCAGACTACAGCCACAAAGAGGCTTGTGTAGAGGCTCTTTCGCCCTTTCTGAGACGTTAACTCAGTTTACACACAATAATTAAAAAAGGAAACCCTTCCTAATGCGGCATATAATCGGGCTGCGCAGCTCAAAGCCACAGGAAGTCAAATGCTGTGACTGCACGTGGAAAAGGAGGGGATCGCTACAGCCGGCAAGTACCTTTTCAACCATGCACGCCAAGGAAAGGGCAATCAAATCTGGTCGTTGCAGGGGGCAAGCAGGAACTGGCCCTCTATGTAACCCAACCCACTGCCAGGATCTGCGTTTTGCCAAAAAATTTCCCGTGTGGCACTGTCAGCCTCATACACCCTTGAAATAAGCAAAACAGGGACAGAAAGGCCCGCTGCTTTGGTTGTGGGGGGCGGCTGTTTAGGTCAGAAGTAAAACAGCATTGCCCTGGGAGTCCCCCTGGATAGTTCATGGCACGTAGTTCATGAAACTGCAAGAAAAGACCAAAAGGAAGCGGAAGACCTTTCCTCTGCCCCCCAGTAAGTCGCAGTGGGCAGATGCTGGGCTACCATGGTGGGGAACTGGGATTTCCCACTATGGCCCCCCACCGGGCTGCTGCACTGACTTGCATTTCTACTCTCTTCTTGTCCTCCTTCCACATGCAAAAAACAAATCCCATCATCTTTCAGACTTTGCCCATGGCCAAGATCTCGTTTTTTTCTGCAAGTGAAATCTTGTTCCTGGGGCTGGTTAGTCACGTATTTTTTTCTGCATGCAAAAGGCAGCTTCACACCAGTGGAAGGAAGCGATCTTTCAAGGTCGACCGTAGGTAAGTTTTCATCCCTAACTGAGCAGTCACCACGGGGCATGCATACCTGTAGGGGTTTATCATCTCCTCAGTGACAAAATTCAAGTAATTCCTGCAATGTAAAAAAAAAAGACGAGATTAATTCTGGTTGCAGCGCGTGATAACAATGAATCCAACATCCTGCGTCTCAGTGCATCAGCATGGAGGTCTGAGACCTGAAACACAGGTGTTTCCCGTCAGTCCGGCACGCTTGCACTATGCTGGACCTGCGCGTGTCGGGACGGCTAGCAGCGCTGCTGCGCTGACAAGACGACGACGACTGCACTAGATCTCTGTTTGCATGGCAGGTGAGAGCAACGAGAAATGAATAAAGAAGTCACTAAAACGGGGTCTCAGCTGGGGTACCACAAGGCTTAGCGGGGCTGGGATAGAAAAGTGCATCTCTTGGTTTTCCTCATACTCCCTCTCCACCCAGCTTGGGCATTTCTCCAGGGAGCCCCTACACTTACTCCCTGGCTTAAATACTCTTGCCAAGCAGTGCTTCCTTGTACGTGCACGTACCGCTCCCCTGCAGGCTAAGACCCCAGCGTGACTGCCACCAGACAAAAGGACGTGATGGCACTGTCCTCTCGGGGACGAGGAAGGATGAGGTGCCCTCAACCACAAACTCTTATCAGGAGCCAGAGACAAGGACCGGCGCTGCACTGTGACGGCAGCAAGAAGTCAGCCTGCATCTTACCAGCCTCCGTAGGCAAAGAGGCCGCTGTACAAAGCCAAAACGATGTTCCCCACATCTACTTTGGTGCCTTCGAAGGCGTGCTCAGGTTTCAGGCTGGACACGTTACCTACAGAGGACAACAACAAACGAAGACAAAGGGGACAAAAGTTGCAGGGTGGCCACACTGAATTGCACAGGCCTTCCCAGGCTGCAGCGGCCAAGCGTTGAAGGCACGGTCCCCCCAAACCCTTGCGCTGGAGCTGTTGGAGAACACCTGTTGTGTTAGGGACAGCGTGCACAGGTTTCCGTAGGGTTGTTGCCTGCCGACAAAGCAAGCTAGAGAGAGGAGTCAGGCTCAAACCCCACTAAGACAAGTTAGCTGGTTGAAGCTGGATGCCTCCCTTCCCCATGGTGTTGGCTCCCCTGGTAGCAGAGAGAGTCTCCTGGCCACCTCTCCAAGCACAGCCCTTTGGAGCCCTTCTCGCACACTAGTGTTGTTCCCACACCGCCCTTGCACCAACGAGTGTTTTTCCTTGATAAAAGCCGCGGATTTCCTCCAGTTCCCCCAGCAAGCCGATCGAGCGGGACGGTGGGAAGGGAAGTCGCGTACTTTGGGGTCTGAATATTCGAGGTTCCTGTTATTTGTCCGCTTTTGAAAGAAACGGGAGACTCGATTGTTGTAAGATCTCTCCCAACAGAGCCACGGCGTTTATTTGTGTTGCTTTAAAGCCCTGCTGCCGTTTTGTTTCGTGCCTTTTGATCTCGGGCCTGACTCCAGACCTGGGGTGAGGGAAGCCGCGCGCCTTCAATGCAACAAGTGCTCTCCTTTGTGAGGAAGGAAGGGGGGGAGCCCTGCAGGATTTGGGAAGGCACGTTAGCATCTGACTCGACCCGTTGCCTCCCATGTGATTCTTCTTAGGGCATGGATCTGCACTAATCGCACGGGCAACCGTATCACATGGCAATCAGCAGTGCTCGGGGTTGAACCCTCCGGACACCGCAGACCACATTCATCTCTGGGAAGAAAGGGTATTTCTGTGACAAGCCTACCTTCTTTGGACTGCAAAACTGCAGCTGCCTTGCAGTGCCCAGCTGTTACCAGCACCACGGTTACAGAGGCAGGATACAAGGCGGGCCACGGGATGCAAACAGAAGTGACGGAGGGGTTGCTGGGCTCAGCCACTTCTGCATCCAGCAAATGCTATTGCTGAGAAAGGGAGGCTTTTCCCTCTGGTGCAACGGCTCTGCATTTTCTTCCCGGGGTGGGCTGTGCTCCAAGTCAGTGCCAGCACCAGCTGCCCGGCCACATGCCCTCTAACGATGAGAAAACACATACTTGCCCCCTCGGCCCGACCCCACGCTTGTCTCCTTCCCCTTACGTCTCTGCCCTGCTCCCACTTCTCTTTCATCTCCGCCGACAATTTAGCCCATTATACCCCGGCGTGTGCACCGAGCGCTCCTGTGGTCTCGCCTCGTGACGGCTGCACTACCTGAGCCTGCTCTTGCTAAGGCGCTTGGTCTAATCTCTCCCACCCCTGCAGCGTATAATTTACAGCTGGCAACACGGTCTGGATACGCAGCAGCAGAAAGAGCACAGGCTCTCCTCCCCGCCACCCTCGTGACAAAGAAACAAGGTGTTGAGAAGACCTCGGCGGTCTCTCCGGCATTTCTTCACGGGGATACCAGATTGCTATGCGCTGTCCCCCCAAGCCTCACCCCGCTCTCTCCCAACTTGGGCAAGTCACGGCTCGAGCGCCGAGTCGTACAATCTTCACGCCGCGCTGAAAACCTCCAAAGACGACACACAAAGTGCTGGGCAGTTCCTACTACCTCTGGAAGTCATTCCCTAGTACACCTCGAAGTCATGCCCGTATAGAGTCTAGAGTAGAAAGAAGGTATGGATTTGTAATGGCGAGCGTGACCATTGGGACAAGACACCGAGAGATGTGGGGGCATCCTCCAGCTTTTGGAGGCTTTAAAACCAGGCAGAAGCTATGGGTCTGGCAGGAATGACGGGGTGAAATGCTTGGGTCTGTGCTACAGACCAGTTCCTCCGAGTGCTTTCTGCGGCTTTAGCTGCATGCTGTCCTTATCCCAACTTGTTTGTCTGACGGGCACAGCGAGTCGAATCACTTGGAAAGGGCTGGACGTTGGCTAAGGAGGCTCGGGTAATGTGGCTGTGCGCCCGATGTCTGCCTACTCAGGACCGCTGCCAGCCAAGCGAAGTCCTTCCTTGGGCAAGGCATGTATTTGCACGTGTTGCTTGCACACATAGCAACAAGACCGCTAAGCCCAGAGAGCATCAAATGATGACCTATTCGAAGGCTGAGGCTTGGGTTTTTTTGCACATCATACTCTTGCCCAGACCCATGCTCATTACCTATGGAGGGGGGGTTTTTTTAAACACTCTGCTAGTCTTGCTCTGCTTTTCCCCCCTCTAACAGCTGCTGTTCCCGAGGACAAGCATAGCTGCCCCTCTCACACCGACGGCCAGGGGACCAGGTATGCGCAGACCCCCGCGTGAAACCCATGCTCCCCAATGCAGGAAGCATCCCTGCCGGGGAGCTGTGGGATGCTTTAGCTTGCGTGCAAGGGAGGGTCCGTTTAGCTCGAATCCAGATTCGGTGCCGTGCTGTGCAGCACAAACGCCTTGGCTTTGCATCAAGAGGCCTGGCTCTTTCAATCAAAGCGAAGCGAGCCAAGCTGCGGGATGCACGCCGCGGAAGCTGACCTGAAGCACGGAAAGGGAAGCGAAGCACAATGTTTCATTATTCTCAGGAGGGTGGATGAGGAGTGGCGGAGAGACAGGACATCACAACACCACGCAGCGCGCGCAGACGCACGCCCCGGCACCTGCCGGAGCACGTACATCGCGCGTGCTTTGAAGGGCCAGCGCTGGAGCATTGCCACCTGCCACTAGCACCGGAGCTGCTACTTCAGCAGTGATGGAGATAAGGAGGGGAAAGGCTCCCGTGCGGGTACTGCCACGCCGCAGGCAAGGCACATCTGTCCAGAGCTCTGAGCAGCACCATGCGTGGGGAGCGTCTTACTTTGGAAAGCTCTCTGCCTTTTCTCCCGTTTCCTACAAACGGGGCTTTGCAGGCCCTCTGCTTTCCTCGCTCGTGCACCAGGAAAGTAAATGCCATGCACGCAGCTCCGCGGCCCCTATTTTCTACCCTTTCTTTTAGCCCCGCCGATCCCACACCCAGGTCAGGATAGGACCCCTGTTCCTCCTCGGCTTGCTGGAGAGGCTGCCGAGAGCAACACCGGGGCTCTCCGCTCCCTGCCCAAGGCGTGCAAACCTTTCCCTTGCGGTTCTGCGAGTCACTAAAATACAGACCGCTTGCGTCGACTGGTGGGAAGCTCAGAAGCACATAAAGAAAG
Organism: Caiman crocodilus; assembly: GCA_030014935.1. Classification (NCBI taxonomy): domain Eukaryota; kingdom Metazoa; phylum Chordata; order Crocodylia; family Alligatoridae; genus Caiman; species Caiman crocodilus. The sequence continues at coordinate 3,452,215 of JAGPOW010002791.1, read as the reverse complement.
AAACAGACTGCAACAGCGAAGGAGATGAGATCCCAAGACAGGAGCGGCCTTTGAGTCCACTAAAAGCTCCGCAAATTTCAAGCCAGTCGCTTAACGTCTCTGCGCTTCTTTCTCCTCGGTTGAACAATGAGGGTAGCTACAGAGGGTCTGTTAAAAGACCAAGGGACTTGGGAATCCTCTGCTTGGGACAGAGAGGGGCAAAGTCCTGCAGGGATCCCCGAACAACATGCAAAGCTTCCTATTCCCCGTGGCTTTGCTCGCCTGGGGGACCCTACACCAGTGTAATAGGGGAAGAACACATAGGGAGGGCACCCTGCAACGGAGTAATCTCCTTCTTCCCAGCCCACGGCAAACCCCTGTCCTACCAAATCTCCTGCAACAGCAGCAGACCTCAGGGAATGATGCACCCCTCAGCAACGATGTGGCCGACAATATATTATAGAGACGTGGCAGGCAACACGTTATACACGTGGGGCATAATAACGATTCGCCTCTGAATGTGCAGCTATGACTGCCAGGGGAAACAGTGCCCACCCCCGCACTATTCCTATACAGCAGTGTTCCCGTTGAACATCGCCGCGATGCAAAGTGTGCTCCATTTCCACGCACGGGCCTATCCTCCTGCACTTCAAATATACCCTGTTAACAACATCGGCGGCAAGAGCTGTTCTGTAGGCAATGGTTTGGCTTTGCCCCTGCGCGCTGATGTAAACTGGTTGTTCCGCTGTACTTGTCTCCACAATTAACCAAATTAAGGTAACAAGCCCTGACATTAAGCCCTTTGGTGGCTCTGATCAGCTGCCAGGAGTCTGGTAATTTTACCGGCAACCTTCTGTCACCCGGGCTTTCCAGTAGGAGGAACTTGTAGGAGTCCACGTACTGCGTGTTCAGACCTTTTCTTTCGTTCCTTCTCAGATCGTGTCCATTCCAGCTGTAATAATGCAGATCTGCGACGGCTAGAAGCAATTCACTGTCATCAAATATTTAGACTGTGGCTAATCAGTCATGAGATGGGGAATGCAACCATTTAAAGCAGAGGAGCTCTTCACAGTGCTCCAAGTAGGTTCGAATCAGGAAGGAGATTGAGCGAAAAGGGCGCCGGGTGTTGGACACAGGGAAAGCTCTCTTCAGCTCTGGCTCCGGCTCCAGAGAGATGCAGCAGCAGTGCTAGGGACGGGGTCATTTAAGACAACGCGGAGGATGAAGCACTGGAGGATTTATCGCAGGGGGATGGTTTAAACAGGGACTGAATCGCTGAGCGGCAGGCCCATTGCACTTCTGCAGCACGTCCAGCCTTGCATGCCGTTCGGACGACAGCTGCAGGAGGGGCGAACTCATCTCCTTTCCTTAAGGCCCTGGGTAAACAAGCTTGCAAAACTCAGCTTGTGGTCAGAAAACACGTGCCAGGGATTTCAGCGAGGGGCGGCCCTCTTTAGCTTTTGACTACAAGTCAGGACTCCTGGGCAATGTTCGTGGCTCCTGCTACTGATTCAGCCTCCCTCTGGGCAAGTTAGAGCTCCTCTCCATGTCTCATCGTCTCCCCCTCCTCCCCTCCCTTGGGAGGAATAGGAAGCTTTGCATGTTATTCATTAACTAGTGCTCATAAAGAGCAATTATTTTTAGTCAAGACTGGAGCCATGAAGGGCATCCTGGCTGCCAGATTTCCTCCCCCTTCAGAGCATCATTACCTCCATCAGCGAGCCCGAGGCATTCAGAGGAGGATGGAGCCTGGGAAAGAACTAGCTGTCCGCTCCGCCGGTGTCCTTTACGTCCCTAAACTAAGAAGGGCAGCACAGCCCGCATGTGACCTGCCCTCCCAGACAGCTCCTCACGCCCCGGTCTAGATAGGAATCAGACCAGGACCAGCCAGAAACCCCCCCGCCTCCGGAAACCAACCTTCCTGACCGGGTCCCGACAAGGAGCCCCGCCTGGGACTGCAGCCTGGGCACTGCCTTCTTCCTCTCCTCTGCATTTTGCTGCTACCATGGGACAGCGTCCTTGCCCTGCGCAACCAGCTCTTGAGATTTGCAAGTCCTGAGCTAAGCGGTGCAGAAGCTGCTACGTAGAAATTGCACATACAGAAGTGTCAGTACAGGGGTTGGGATGAGACCAGGCAGGCAGGTGCGTGTCTAATGCCTCCTCCAGCAGCTAGAGAAAGCAAAGGGAATGGCCCAAAATGCAAGGGATACTTGCTGCAGAGATACTTTGCGACGCTGCCTTGCCTCTCCTCGCGAGGGCACGCTAATGACAGGATGCGAACCCTGAAAAAAACAGTCCAGTTATTTGCCAGCCTAAGTGTATTTTATTCTGGCTTTGCTTAGAACAACAGGTTTAATCCACATCCATAGAAATCAGTGGCTCAAAATGCAGTCGGGGCGGGAGGGAGAAGCAACCTGACCAGGCTCCTAGACAGACTGAACAAGGGCCGTTTGAAGACCGGCCAGATTGTCTGTGCAACAGAGCCAGCGACCCTTGGGAAAGGCAAAACCCTCGGTATCTTTTTCCAGGACTGCAACTGCCAGAGGCCAAAAGCCTTCCCATCTCAGTAAAAAGCTATGGAGAAAAGACAAAACAAAGCTGTTGATTGCACTGATCCATTATTGGCACAGGCTGCTCCTGGAAACTATTTGTGGGGGAAGGCAGAGAGAGAGAGAAAAAACAACACAGGGATGGAAGCAAAAAGCAAAAAAGAAGCAAATATCTAAGTGTTTACTGCTATTTGGTTGAGAGCATCAGCACTCCTAACATAGCTGTGCTTTAAAAATGAGCAGCTGAGTGGCTGTTCCCAATCCAGCCCAGATTAGCAGTGGCCCTTTGGCCAGGCAAGATAACCCGGGGCATCCCAGTGCTCTGCTCGGAGGCAGCCGCTTGGTGGTAGCGCATTTCAGAGACGAGCAAATGAGAAAACGAGCATCCTCGTCTGACCCCGCTGCAAGAAACCACTTTCCAAATGCAGACAGGACGAGGCTCTGGAAAGGCATGCAGCTGGTGGCACGAGGGCTTTGCCCAGCGAGGACTTGCAAGCATGTCCCAGCCAGCTGGCAGCCAAGACAGAGCATAGCGTGTCCAGCACAGCCCATGATGGATCTCTTCCTGCAGCGACAAGTATCTCATATCATACCCCTTAGCATGTCGAGACAGACTTCTAAAGTACATGGTGCAGAGTCGACACGCACAACTGCGAACACCGCTCTCACAACATAAAACAGCCACGTGAACGTGATCGTGAGAAAAAGTGCAACGTTCCCACTGTGTTTGTGGGTAGGTGACCATTGCGCCTGTCCACGGGCCAAAGAGCCGGGACCTACGTGTCAGTCGTGCTGACTTTTGTCGCCAAGACCGAAATAACTAAGGGCTGTAAAAGAGCAGCTGGCAAAAAGAAAATGGCCGGGCAAGAAGTAATTGCCGTTCAAGCAAAATTAGAGCGCACAAGCTGTGCAATGCACTAACCTGCCATGGCCAGCTGACCTCGAGCAATTGGCACACACCTTCCCCAGTCACGCCTGCCTGAGTGCAGGCAAAGCTTGAGTTAGAGAGCACCCAGCCCATAAAACACACTCCATATAGTTGTGCTACTGACTCTCCAGGCTGCAGGATGCATCCCGAAGACCCTGGGTTAGAGCTGTGCTTGTCCAGACAGCTCATCCTGTCTCCCTGTTGATGCCATCACCCATGTCTCACGTGTGCCATCGAGCAGCGGTCGGCTAACAGCACCCTTTCCTTTCAAATGCGGTGCTGGTAGACGGTTCTGCTATGGCATCCCAGGAGAAAGCCTCGAACCCGAGACACGCAACGGGAACAGCGTGGGCAGCAGCAAGACGAGCCGTCCTGGTGCCCCATCCAGCATGAGCCTGAGCCCTGATATGCAGGGACCTGCTCAGGAGATGCAGAGATGGAGATGGAGATGGAGAGAGAGAGGGCTAATTCCCATAGCCCGGTTAGCACAGAGACGCCAGCAAGGAGATCGTTACCGAGGTGTCCAGAAATGACAAATGTATGTTTAAAATAACCAAACCCCTGGCCTAGCAAGCAGGCCTGTTCAGTGTTTAGCTCCAGGAGACAAGGCTTTAGAAGGCCGGCCGGCCTATCCCCCGATCGCTGCAATGATGCTGACAGCCTGTTGCGCTCTGAATGGCCGGGTACAATTATTTCGGATTATATTATATATACAGTTATCACCGGTCAGTGATAACGCCCGTCCTGGAGCCTAACGCACGGTCGGCACCTGCCTGCAGCAGCTGGTGCTTTGGCATCCTTAAGGGAGCAACAGGTGTTGTGCGTGACCAGCCAGGATTTCCAAACTTCCCCGTGGCTTCAACGAGATCTCTCGGCTTCTCTTGAAGGAGACTCCAGAACAAACCTGTTTTCTCTGCTCTTTTCTCTTCCGCTGTTAACAAGGCTTTATTCGGCTCTCGTTACAGGTCTGGTTTGATGGGCTTTTTACCGCGCGTTCGGCTGCTCTTATCACTAGCAGAGAGGAAGGAGGAAGGACAAGAAAGTTCTTCCTTCCCTCGAGGCTGGTTGTAATCGTGGGGTTTGTCACAAACAAGGCTATTTTTTTTTTTCCAGCCGAGGAATTAGCAAAATGAACCCCATTAAGACAGGCAGATCAAAAGGGAACTTTCTAGCAAAAAGCAAAGGGATTCAATTAAAATGAAGATGCACACACGGCACAGCCAAGAGGCTGCCTTGCAATGGGAGTAGACAGACAGCATTTCTCCTGTGCTTTTATGGGTCTGGTTTGTGCTGCTCTGCTTAACTTTTAAAGGGCTGGGTCTTCTTCTGAGCTTTTATTTTTAAAAATAGTCCTACATAGGAGCAGAGAATTTGCTAAATGCATGAGCTCCTCCAAATACCCTTTCATATGGAACAACGATGCAGTCCAGGGGGTGGGGGTCCCAATAGCGCTAGATGAATTGGCATGCATGTAATTAAAAACAAGGTGTGGTGTCTATTCACAGCCCTCCATAGCAAATGTCTGCAGTGAAGCCTGCCTACTCTGTCCTTAATTCACCCTGCACTTGTTCAGTGTGAACACAGAGAAACATTTTTTCCCCTTGCGGGAAATATGGCCACCTATTTCTTTGTCATCGGATTTTATTGCTTTTCTTCATGTAATGAAAACACTTGACAGGAGAGAAAAGACAGAGCCAAAAACTGAGTGGTCACTGCCAGGAAGGACGTGTTTCTTTGCCACCTCATTAGACTCCGGGTCTGAAGAAGGGGCGATGGTAAAACTATCTTCTGCCGTTTACTGACACGGGACATGCAAAACAGCGGCAGATAAAACTAATCATAAAAAAGTCCAATCAGCTGCCCTCAGATGCTAAACGAAATGTCCTGGGAACACACAAACGCTTCCACTTTCCCAGATCTGAGCCAGCCAAGTTGCTGCAAAAATACTTTCAGCTTGGAGCGTATTGGTCCAACAGCCGCTGCCAGCCAAGCCTGAATTAACTGGACTGGTAACATCGAGAGACCTCCTTTTGTCCAAAGAGTCTCAGGATTGGCTGCGAAGAAAACAAGGGTCCACAGAAAAAAGAAAAGAAAAGAAATAACCAAGAGACTGCAACTCCACGGAGGCAGGACTTGCTGTCGCCCACACATTCAAAGGTTACATGGGCTTTCAGGGAGGTTACCCGTCTTAAAGAGTCAGCACTTTTCAAAAGTAAGGTCTCCTGATGGGTTATTAGCCAGTAAGAGATCCAGCAACCAAGCATCGTCCCGCCAGGTGCAACATCTGTAAACTTCCACCGCAGGTGAGCAAAGGCAAAAGATAGCTCCTTGGATGCACTGCTGCTGTGGGAGGCTCTCGCAAGGACTGCCGGCTTTGGGAAGGGGCAAAACTAAGAGCGGGAGATAAAGGCAGGCACAGGAAAGGACCACGTGAACATACAAGACGGATCGATCAGGGAGCCGGAGAGCTTGCATTGCAAGGCTGATGAAAGACAGCATTAAGACAACGGGATTATTCTGTCCAGAACTGTGCAAAATAGAAGTCCAAACCAAACCAAACCAAACGAAACGCAATGCAGGGCTTTAGATTCAGTGCCTGGGGCCCGGCAGAAGAGCTGGTGAGCTCAGAAAGAGTGACAAGACGGGCAATCCCCAGAGCCCTGGCCTTTTCACTTGGATTGCCTTCTTCTGAGACCACCCAGAGATCCCCGACCTGAGTGCGGTACCACTCGAGAGACATGGTGCGAACGCACAGGAAGACCTGGGCTCGAACGTTAAAGAATGATCGATTCACGCGCTCTCCTCACCTGTCATACAGGCCGGCAAAGCCTTCCAAACCGGAGGAGCAAGCGAAATGCCTTAGACTTGCAATGTGCACGCTTAATTTTGGCACATCTGGGACCTTGCAGGACCACCGAGAACTAGCAGCTCACACAACTAGCAAGCGTAATAGCTGTTGTATCGCATGCCAACACGTGCTCGGAGAGGCAGATGGTAACAAATATACTGCGATATTGGCCGGTCTCCTGTTTTCGCCAGAGGATAAGCAGAGTGTGTATAAACTGGCCAACTCCTGACCTGCACCATACCCTGGTGTGCACGTCAGGTGCGCTTGTGCAGGTCAGTTAAGGGCAAGACAAGAGTTTTAATCAACTTGTCTTTGCTGGAAGAAAGACAGGAGACGCCTCTCCTACGCCGGGTGAATTGTTGCGGGATCCGAGCGCACGCTGCAGTACAAAAATGAGCAGGCACAGAGAGGAAGGAGACCGCAGGTCATCAGCTAGGCTTTGAAAACCAGCGTCGGGTGTATGCGACTGAAGAAGACAGCATGGCTTCTGCGTGCACGTGGCCTACAGGGATAATCCCTTTGGGCACACGTGAGTCAATAGATTGAATCTGGATTACACCTGGGGAGCAGTAGGCAGTACCTGACTCACGCTCAGCAAAGACTCGAAGGTCTTTGTCCCGGGCGAGTAAAGCTGCTTGGAAGATACACGGCCGGGTTATTCATCGCATGACGAGAAAACAGCGAACCCCGGGGCAGACGCTGCGTTCGCTGCCCTCCATCGCCACGGACTGACAAAGCTCATCAAGAAGCTGCGGAGTTTGGGGCTGGGCGGTTTCGGGGGTTGTTGTTTTTCCTCCTAGCTCTCAAGGGGCGAAAAGTTCAGCAAAGCCAACCGGGACATGAGAACGGAGGTGGGAGGAACATGTTGCAACAAAGCCTTGAACTATGTTCCTGCAGCACCGTAGGCTGAAAGGAAGAAAACTCTGATAAAGCAAGGAATTCTGCAGAGGCAGCAGTGTCTCCCGAAGGCCAGGCAGGAATGAAAAGGAAAAGCTGGGGGGGAAAGAAAAGAAAAGAAACTGCCCCCCCACCCCATAAATTATCCAGAACAAAGGCAGGCAGGACCAGCTACCAACGTCACTCGTCCCCACTTCACAATAAGTGCCTACATCGCTCCCGGAGAGAACGAGAACTTCATTTTTTACAAAAGCAGGGTTCCCAAACCCTCCTCTGCTTTTTTTTTTAATCTATCCATCTAAAAATAGCCAAAGCTTGTTTAGGCTGGTTGGTGAGCCAAACACATTTGGGGCAATACGCTTCCCTAGGCACCAATGATTTGCGGTGGAAAGGCTTATTATAGGAGGGAAAAAACAAGGGACATTTCCTCTGCTCTCCCAAACAAATCTTATTAAGAAAGGAAAAAGCTGGATTTTTTTAAAGGGACCCTGGAACTTGGAGTGAAAGGCCACGTGCCAGTCCTGGGAGATGTCCAGGAAAAAAGACCTCACTTGATTTGCAACTCCCCCAAAGAGCGGGTGTACCGCGCACAAGGGCTGGAAATGCAGAGCCGGACCCTGGCGTAACAACGCTCTGCGCTGCCGCGTGAATTAGACGCCCGGCTCTTTGCTGGGCCTCAGCGTGCTACAGGCTCGGCACTCTGCTCCCGGGAATCGCTTCCCTTTTTGCAATGTGGATGGGAAAGCTCTCATCCCCCTCGGTCCTCATCCGGTTTCCTTTCAGCAGTCAGTAGAGGGCACAGTCCGACCGGTTACGATCCCTGGCCGTGTTTACAAACAGCATTTTGGGAACAACAGCAAGCAATCTTCCATCTGTGCCGGGGGGGGGGTCGGATTAGATGACCCCGATTCCCGTCCAGCCCTGTAATTCTATGAAGACCCGCAGCAGCCAGCGTCCCAGCTGGGATGCCATTTCTGTCCTGTGTACCCCATGGGAGCTGGCAACGTAAACTGGCAGAGGACTGCAGCAAACAGCTGAGATAGCTCAGATCCCAGCATAAAGCCCGCAGCCCACATTTGCCATTGCAAGCTACATCCCGCATGCACAGCCAGCGGAGAGGGGGAAAAAATAGAAGGCATCGATTTGTTCGCCTCTGATGAACACATGCGATTTTCCCGTTGCAAGCAATATGCCCTGCTGTGAACGAAGTGGTATGCCCCGATTATATAATGTGAGGACATGCCTGTTCTCTCGTGAGCTAAACATATATTTGAGCAAGGTTGGTTTCTTTGCAAGCCTTTCCCTGTAGATGATAAGACGTCCGGGTGGGAGAGAGGAAGGGACAGAAAGCAAGTCACCCACAGCAGGGTCTCTTCGCACACGAGCTGGAAACAAAACGGCATTTGCTGCTCTTCATTCAGCAAAGTCTGCACCTAAAACGAGCACCAAACTTCTCACTAGCCCTTGTTTGAACCGCTAGCGTGTCTCTCACTCCCCTTCCAATGCCTGTCTAGACGAAGAGAAATGTCATTAACTTTCAGATGCGCCCGTCTTCGATCGTCATGAGTCTCCCCGAGGCTCTCAAATTTCTTTCCGAATCGCATCCTCCTGAATTCATTACAGGCAACTCTCCGTCGGCTGTGATCGAGTTACCCGATGAGAACTGGCTAAAGAGATCAAGATAAGAAGGTGGATGTCTGCTGCTTTGCAACATTATTTACGTGGCCCTTAGGTTTCGATCAAACGCAACGAAGAGCTGAATTCAACCACGACTGACTTACGTGCTGCTAACACGGGTCCCGGCCATGATTTTAAAGAGGTAAAACAGGGAAGCTTGTATATAAAGCACACGCACGTGCTTTTATAAAGGGACTACGGGAAATGTCACGCTAGCCTAGAGGGACACGATGCTCTTCCCATGGGTTTATGACGGGCTTGCAATGCACCTGTGGCAAAGTGGGACTCCCCGACCCGCCACAATGCTAGCTGCCCCACTTGCTTTTGGGCACACCCCCCCACCTGACTCGCCTGCCATGCCTTGTTATTAATTAATCGATCAATCTTAATTAGGCGGGAGGCTGCCCATTTACTGCCCTGATGCCAGGGGGCACCATCTGCAGCCCCGTACCTCCCCTACACCGCAGCCCATGCCTTGGGTCGAGCGCCCCAAAGGTGCTCCGCCACAGCACCCTAATGATTGTTCATCAGAACAAAATGGGGGTTTTCTAGGACAATTAATCTCCCAGGACTCTAGAAGCGCTTGGCGGGTCACGTTTCACCTTTATTGTTATTAAAAGGCCCAAAGAAAGACATTCGGGAGGTGAACGCGTGTTCTGTAGGCAGCTGTTACTATATCCCGAGAGATGATGGGGGAAGGAGTCAGGGTCCAGGTATGTCCCAACATGAGCAAGGCAGTCTTGCAGCCTCTAAGCTTGAGTTTATTTTTAACATCAAGTGTATTTTTTAACATCGGAAAAACACTAAAACGAAGTCGTCAGGATGTGACGCGTTGCTGAGCTGATCTGGGGCCTGCTATTTCACGACGGGGAAACGAGAGAGTCAGTCTTGGATCTGCCCTCAGACAAGACGCACAAGTGGCTCCCCTATCAGTTATCTGGCAAGAAAATGAATCCACTTGTACTGAAATTTGTGGAAGAGGCAACAGCCTTGCATTATCACTCACACATCCAGGTACAAAGATACCACGGCGAAGTACATACGCTGGCTTAGCATTGGGTTTTCAAGAAAGAGCCGCCGGCTCATTGAAAACCACCACCTGCCTCAAAGAAGAGCGATGTATGTGCATGCCTTGTTGCATCTATTGGTAGAAAACATGAACACCAAAGCCAGCGAAGGATTAAGTAGCAGAAACCAAGAGAGAAGTCCCAAGACCCGCTCCCTCCCTCAAAATCAAGAGGAGACATACTCACCCTTCCCCAGCTGAATGAAGCCAAGGATGATGATCAAGGCAAGCGCCCCCAACTTGGCTGCTGCAAAGGCATCCTGGACACGAGTGGCAGCTTTCACGCTGTAACAGTTCACCGCTGTGAGCAGCACTGGAAAGAAAGGGACAGGAGAGAGAAGTCAGCTTCCATTGCAGAACGGGCAATGTGCCGCGGGATGAATCACCGGCTTGTGCTTCCTCTTACTCAACACACACCGATTCCTAAAAAGGAGAAAAATAACCCCTCAAAGCTCACAGCCGTGCCCAGCTGCCCCTGCTTGACAGCTTCCCACTTCCTGCACCACTCCCCCCAAACCAGGCAGCCTTGTGCCTCATACCCAATGCCACCCCGAAGGATAGTGTACCACTGATGTCCAGGTTTGGCATATTCGGGCTATCAAGTGGTAAGTCGTGGCCTGTCCAGGCGAGGGGATAAAAGGGGCATGGGTTGCAAGCCTCCCTTGGCCTTGCCTGAGGTTTCGTGGCATGTGGTCTCTGTAGCCTGGAAGCTCGCTGGGGCAGACACCTACCTGCCTAGGACTAAAAACAATGACTGCTACTGTTCTTATGAAGCACGTGGCTTCAATCCCCGCTAAGCCAATCCAATTACTCTTGTGATCGAGCCTAGTTGCATACAATCGCCACGTACCTACAGCCCTCGAGGCTATTTCCAGCATTGGCGACATGCACCGTATTACTAATGGCCCCGAGGCCATTGTGCTGTTAGTGTACACACACGAAGGGACAGTCCCTGCCTTGAAGCACTAGCAGTCCCAGTACGCAAGACAAGAAGGTGTGGGAAAGGCAGGAGAAGGTCATTGGCAGAGCTGGGAAGAGAACCAAGGTCTCCCAAGCCTGTGTCCAGGATCTCAGACTGCCTCCAGGCACGGACACAAAGCAAAAGAAGACTCTCATGGATCAAAAAAGACGCATTTCCAACAGGACGCCATCGCATCGTTCTTCTCGCCGGGCTGCCTTTCTAGTCTTATCCTAGAAAGATGCTCACGTAGTCGTAGGACCAGGGTTAGTAGTGGGCCGTACACTAAATGCAGTCCCTCCTATAGGGCTCTCCTTCCCTTCCTCCCCGACACCAAGCACATCCCCTCTCTCCCATGCTCTTCGCCAACTTATGAGCTTGGACCCGGCACCATATCCAGGGCGGTAGCTACCCCGATTGCAATATCCGCCTTTAGCTGCCCTATTGCATCTGGGTTAACTCTCATCCTTTCACCTGCGGACCCTGGTTGATGTTTTTCATCTTTGCAAAGGTGGAAGGCAGGCTCCCCAAGCAGGCTACATGCAGTGCTGCCTGTACCAGCTTCTCCTGCAGCACAATTAGAAAGGGAAAGAAAGGAAGCAGGACACGACCGAGCAGCGGTGACATCCGAGCGCGGCATGCCCACAGCTGTCCCAATCGCGGCGCTGAACCCACCGGCTTTCCCAGCGGAAAGGATGGGAAGGCAGCGCTGCATCAAGCATGCCCCATCAGCTAGCATTAAAGAAAGTTAATGGGGAAGGTGCCTGCATCTTGGCAGGGGAACTGCCTGCCAGCCCTGGCAGTTGGAAGGGTTATGCTGGCATGCCAGCAAGGCAGATGACCCTTATTTTAACGAGGACTGTCTATGCCTCCCGCCCTTCAAAGACTGAAGAGGCTGCACAGCATATAGTCCTCAAGGGGCCTTCAGGCGAGGGTGACCCCGCACACTGCCCAGCCATACGCAGGTCGGCTCTTCTCTTACTATCCATCCCACTGGTTTTCAGAAGCAGGGACGCTTGGTGTGCCATCGGGACCCCGCGCTGCCCCTCCCCGCAAGCCAACACGCACGGTGCGGTCTGTAAACTGGGATCGCGTCTTCGCCCACCTTGACTCTGGGTATCTTACGGTGCTGCCACAACTTCTGGGGTCTCAAGCAGGGATTAGGACAGGAGGCATCGCACGGACAGTGAATGAGCTGCCTTGGGCCATGATCAACTCTGCCCCATCGCCCTCCGGAGGAAGCGGGCGTGGGCGTGATGCTTCTTGCAGACACGGGGGCGGTTGCTCCATTGCAGGGGTGGGGTAGCAGCGTGTTTCCAGAGGAAGGGAGCCCCGCGGCTGAGACCTGGAGCAGCGTATGCACTCACAGACCTCTCTGGCCTGTTTGCATGAAGCGATTAAAAAGATGACCTGCCTCCTCCTCATTAGCCACTGGAAACAGCCACCCCGGGGCAGCGGGCAGACAGGTCGTCTAAGGTTACGTCTGCACCCACTGGGGCAGGCAGGAGCCTTTTCAGCCTGCATCGCAGCGCACGCTACTCCACCTCCCGGCCCCCCAGCTGGCAGACCCCGAGCCGACGTGCCCTCCAGGCCACGACGCAGGGTATTTTATATGCCGGCTAGCAATGCATTCGCACTACGCAGGGGCTGCCAGCCAAGGGTCTCCATCGGCTGACTCGGCCTCAAAGACTTCCTGTGGGGTGGGAGGAGGAAAACCCAACACGCTGAAATGCAAATCAGTAAAGCAAAGTGTGGAGGTGGGGAGAGAGGGGAGGGTTTTTAAATATTGGAGTGTTTCTCCCCCCCCAGCCCGACTTGCATGGGGCGGGGGTCTGACAACGCAACGTGCTGGGTCTGCCTGTATTGCATCCAGGGGGGCTACGTTCGGGGAGCGCGTCCAGCAGCACGCGGCATGCCGGATCGGCCCCCGCATGTCCGAACGCGGCTGCGCCTCGGCCCTGCCACACCTGGAGGCTGACTCAGGTTTGTGGTACAGCCCCCCACGGCACAGGCACGCATCTGACATCAAGGCTCAGCCTCACCCTCGCTGCTCGAGCGAATAACGAGCGTGACGGGCTTTCCCGGTGACTCACACCGCTGCCACGCACAGGAAAAATTGCATCATTCATTCACAAGGCACCGAGGCTCCTTTGTCGTCACCGCACGGCGGGGACACGGGGCAGACCGCGCGGGTTCACCCTCCAAATGCCGCGTGCTTAAGGGCTGCACCAGGAGCTTGCAGGCTGACCCGAATTAGTGCGAAACAGAGGAGAGGTCAGACGCCGAATCGGGAACAGACTTCCCAAAGAGGGGGCGCGAGTCCCCGACCTTGGAAGTCTTCCATGGGGGCCTGGACAGACGCCTTGCTGACCACGGCAGCAGGGGGTTGGACATGAGGATTTTTCGAGGTCCCTTCCAGCCCTTCACTTGTATAATTCCTTGCACACGACTGCATGATAACGGATAGATTTTTTCCCCGCTAAAAGGTCGAGCTTCTGGAGTCATGTGAATATTTCAGCTGAAAGGAAAACCCCCCGATCTGCCAGCCCTCAAGGTGGTAGAGGAACGCCTGAAAGACGTGACCCCACCGGGGAGAAATGACTGCAAACCAGGAGGCAAATAAAAAGGACCCCCAATGCGGTTTTTACTTGGTTTGCTTTAGCTTTCTGTTCTTTAACATCCGATTCGCAGGCCGAGCCGGGGGCTCTGCGGGGTCCGGTTGGAGACCATGAACCGTCTTGCTCGAATTGGCAGTGAACATCATGTCAGGACTCCTTGAACCCCTCTTCTGTGGGCTGATGTGCAACACCGCGGGCTGCAGCGGTGGCACCCCGCCTTTCTGGGCTCAGCTCCCCACCTCGTGCCACTGCACTACCCTGGGGGGCTGACCTGCCGCGACTTCCAGGAGGGAGCAAACGGACAGGACCCGTGCGCGGCGTGCTGAGCTGAAAAGCCCTCCTTCTGCACAACTCTGAGCCCTTATCACAGCGGTTTTGCTGCAGACTGTCCCCGGAAGATGCATGCACCGCTGCACCTCCTGAGAAAGGCCTGACCTTGAGCCCCTTCGGCAGGGAGTGCTATCAGAGCTCGGCAGGGTTACGGCGGAGAGATAGTGACCCTATCGCCCTACTGCAACGCGTCTGCTTTAGAGGGTTTTCTCGGAAGGGGCGCTGTCACGTTAGCTCTTTTACTAAGTGCTCCCGTCTTAAGTTAAGCCTATGGGGAAGGGGCAGGGGACATCCTTAACTCACAGGACACCGGGCATTAAGAGTAAAGACTCAGACCTGTGGCTGCGCGCGGGGCTGAGACCCACATTCAACCACCGGCTCGCAGTATGCCAGGGTCCGACGCGAGCCCCAACTTCCGTGCCTCAGTTTCCCCAGCCGTAAAATAGGCACCTCACCGCCCAGCTGTCACAGAAAGTAATGCTCGCAGAGAGCTTCCAACGTCAGAGGCGCTATGCAACGTGCTAAGTAAATGTTATTATCTCTGCGACCAGAGACACAAACACATAATAGACACTCAGATAAAACAGCGTCTGTTCATTTTTATGAGTCCTGAGGACACGTTTCAGGGGCGTTCGACTCCTTCGGCGGTCACACTTGTAACAGGATGGGATTCTTTGATGCCTAAAGGTTTATTCCTTTGATTTGAGAAGCTATCCATTTGGCCATGGGCTTTGAGGAGCAGTCATTTACCAAGGGAAACGCTTCCCTCCCATCTCCGTTCCGCGTGCATTAAGCTAATCGCTTTACGGGAACGAACGGGGGGTGGGTGCTGCCTTTCCAGCGGCGGGGAGCTCTGGCTGGCCGCCCCAGCACCGCGCACTGGCTCCAAGCAGATTTAGACATCCCAAGAATAAGGACTCGAGCTCGAGCTGAATTTACACAGCGCTCTCTCTCCGGCGGCTTTACATAATCAGGATAACGGGAGCCGCCGCAAAGCCGCCGGGAGGACAAGTGGAAGGGAAGAGGCAGCAAGCCAGCTTGAAAATAGGGTGATTTTTCTTTTCAAGATATTAAAAGGGCCTGCTCACAAGTCTCCATGCACCACGGGAGACCTTAATACAGCTACTCGAGGTTGCTCGAACTGGGTGGGGGGAAGCTCACGGCTTTTGAGGCCGGTAGGGTCTGGAAGCACATTTGAGGAAAAGGACCACGGGCCCTACGGCGGTGATCGCCAACCCCCCCGGGCGTCCCGGGAACAGTCGTAGCCCCGTACTTTGCTCTCCCCGTCCCCTTCGGTTCTCCGCTGCCCCGCAGGACAGACCCCGAGTTCAGTTCGAAATGTTTTTCATTGCCTGCAAGCTAGTACCGCGGCACGAAGGGCACCAGCCGTCGAGACGGGAAAGGCTGGCCTGGCGACGACGGGACTGAACTAAGATGCAGCCAGTTCTGCCACAGGTTCCCTGCCCGATCTTGGGCACGTCATTTAATGCGCACCTCATCTGAAAGCAGAGATTGCGTCCCACCGCCCGTGGTAGACGGAGAACGCGCCTCACGCTGCATGCTACAGTACTCTAAATTACCCAGCCTCCAAACCAAATACAAAGGTCCGGTGCTTTGGGGGATTTTTATTCATTCGGCAGGATCGTCATCTCGTGCATGCATTATCACACGCCAGCACTGTAAATAAACCCCTTCCAAATGGGCCGAAGGACTCCTGCAATTGCCGAAGAGCAGAGGACTGTGAAGACAGCCCGCATGCACAATGGCTCTGGTGTCTGGAGAGCAGAGCCGCCCCGCGGTCCTGCCCAAAGCAAACACTGCGTGAAAGGAAGGGAAGGGAAGGGAAGGGAAGGGTAATTGCATCATGCATGCCATGCCCGGCCCTTCCCCTCACGGGAAGGCGCTGCACTGGCACCAGACATCTGGAAAGCAGAGTCACACTCAGGGGAGTCATAGCCCTTCACTGGGATTTGCTGGGTTTGGGCCGGGAGAAGCAGCACCCTCAGGATGACTCTGAATACGAGTGAACCACAGGCTGCTTTTGGCTGACTCTCGCCCAGGGAAAAGGGCGAGGATTCTGCTTCCCTGCCCTGCAAATCAAGCATAGCCGGTAAAATGGAGCTTGCAAACGGCAGGAATAAGATCCTTTGCTCACTATTCACGTCAGAGACTCTGAGCCCCTTATAGACACGGAGGAATGAAGCCTCTAGATGCTGCAAGGATGTGAAATGGGTATAAAAACGGCGCAGTGCATGAGTGGTAATAGCACTCGTTCACATACCACTCGCTGCAGGACTTGGAGGCCTGGGCTTGCAGTGCTTATTGCAACGCTCCTTTGTGCTCACAGAGCTCTCCGAATCGTTGCACGGCTGCGAAGATGTGATGAAGCTAAATAACATGAGCTAAAGAAGCATCTTCATTCCAGAGCTACGCTGCACTGCTGCGCGGGGAGGCGGACGCGTGGTAGGGAAGGAAGGGAGTTCGCCCTTTTACAGCCTCAGCCGAAGTGAGGTCAACCCCCAAAAAGTTGCTGCTCTATATCTATCCACCTTGGTTAGTCTATAAGGTGCACATCTACCCTGCTTTCTATTGAGAAAGGAAGCACCAGGCTCAGGACCACAGAGGTTGCAGCCTTCCTGAAGTGGGGCGACGCTCCTGTGCAGATGCTGCATTGGAAAGCACTGGGCAACGGGTGCCCGGTGCTGCCAGCTGCTGCATTTCGACGTGCCTACGTTGAGCCGCTCTCCACGTTCCCCTACACGGGAAAGCTGTCACCTTTCTCGCTCACAAGTACTCTTTTTAAACCGCAGGGCGCTGCGTCGCCTTCCCTTCCCGCTACCGGAGCGGTGGTGAGGCCTGAGTGGCTTTGCTGGGAACGCGGACGCAACCAGGCTTCAACGCCTGTAGCAGAGACGAGACAAGCTGAACTCACTGCAGACAGGAAATAGAAGGTGAAGGTAACGGGAGCGTTCGGCACAAGAAGGGCCCTGATGCTCGAAAGGAGGGCTGTCTCACTGCTGCACGTGGTCCTGAGCCCCGAATGGCTCATAGCCCCCAGAGACAGCCCAGGAGGGGCAGGGCCGGGGGCCGGCTAGTGCAGCTGCGAGCCCCCTCCCATGCAACCACGTCCAGGGGCCGCACGCCAATGACTCGCGGGTTAGCTTGCACAACAGGGTTGGCAACGTCCCAAGCAGCGCCGTGGCAAGAAAACCCTGGTTCGACGTGCGGTGAGACACGCGGAGTGGGCGAGGAAGGGAGGACAGCCTTCAAACAGTGCAAATGGAAAAGCACACCTAAGTTCACACTAAACCCAGACATATACCGCGAAGGTTGAAAAAAAAACTGCAGTGGCAGCTTGTAGCAGAGCAACAGGAAGCCAAACTGACTGAAAAAACCCACAAAATTGGGCAGCTCCATTCGCACCAGGTAAAGCACGGGGAGCGAGAACGGACGGTCAAAAAGGAGACGTGCCGCGCTTTGCATCCAGCACGCGACGAGATCTGTAACAGGTGCTTATTATCTTGACTGTGAATCAGGCTTGAAAAGGAAACTTCCCACATCACCAAGGCAAATACGAGAAAACTGATGGAACCGGCAAAGCAAGCGGCTTTGTGTGTTAATGAAGCAAAGGGACTCGGGCTGGGTGTTGACAAGGCAACCAGAGACATCCGTACAGGAAGGATACGGGCGCCTTATTTATGAGTTAGGGAGAAGCAGCCCCACGCGTGTCTAAGCACCATGTTCGCTGGCTTCAGCCAACGTGCACCTTGAGCTTTCTAATATGTAGCGGTGGGAAAAGCATGCAAACCAGGAGCATGAGAACAGGGGATGAGCAGGAAAGATGCTCACGATGGCAACAAGCCCCCTGAGAAACAGCAGAAGCAAAAAAAAGCTAGCACTGGGAAGAGGTTGAGAGCATCTTCCTGCTTAAATAAAAGCAGGCCATAAGGCCGAGGGCAGGACTTCTAACAGCAAGCTGGTTTCCAACCCGCCCCGGCTCACGTTCCCCACGGACCCACCGAGGATTTCATCCTCCGTAGCTTCTGCGAATTTGCAATTCTCTGAAAGTAAACCGACAAGTAATTATCTCAGGTGTCTTCCCAGAGCCAGCAGAGGAAGACAAACAGCCCAGCACCACCACTGGGAAAAATTCAAATGCCCCACAGGGCTCCCGAGTGTAACAAAGGACAACTTGCAGGAGCGCGGTGTTCGCCACCGCACAGTTGCTACGGCACCTCGAGCAACGTGGTATCGTGGGACCGCAGCATTTGAGCCAACCTGCCCACATCAGCCAAAGCCATCTGCAGACACCAGCTAAGAGGGTTGCTATTTTGGCTGATGGGGGGGAAAAAATTGTACTTTGTTGCAAAGCCCTTAGGCTTGACTCTGCAGGGAAGTCTCATGACTGGCTGCTAATAAATGCACAGAGGCATGGAAAGTCTTTAAAACAAAAAAAGGGTTATTAAAAGGGGCGGAGGGGAAGCAGAGCTGATTTTTTCATTAAACAGTCCACCCAACGAAATGCCACCTTTTCAGTGACAGATAACTCAGAAACTTAAGGGCATTTTACCTGCGCAAAGCGCCATATATGCGCCACGGTAATAACTCTCATGGGTGATCTCTTGGATCGGACCAACTGCATAATAGTAATGTCTCTAGTAGGTGAACAGCTATGAGATTTGCCAAGAGGCTTCTGCAGCACACGGTGAATTTACCCCTAGTCTGACCTATCTGCATGTTGAACTGGAGAACCTGCACCCCTGCTACATGAGAAGAGGAATTTAGCCAGGGCGTTGCATGCAATTGCACCTCCCGCTTCTCCTGGCGTTACCCTCAGGTGTAGAAACACCAGGTTGATTGTCAGCGCGGAGACTTTGCCTTCTCCAATCCGGCTGCTCTCCATGCAGCCGACGATTCCCCGCGTTCAGCAGAAACCCTGGGGGACGTGGCTGCACTGCAGCATCCAGCGACACGTTCAGGATTGCAAACTCCTGACACCTCCCAAGCAGGATTTAACCCAGATCCCATTACCAGGGCTGCCTCGCAGGGAGCCAGCGCGCCGGCTGGCAACGCACCGCTTTCTGACCCGTCGTGCCGGGTCTGTCGGCCGCGCTGGACACTGGGACCTCGAGGCGTTTGGGATGCCTGAAATCCCGAGTTAAAAATGAAATAAAAGCTTGAAGGGGATTGTAGTGAGTTTCTCCAAAAGCACCTTTCCACGTACGAGTGCTTCAAAATGCTTGACCCTGAAGGTGAAAATACACAGCGTTCACGTGGAATCAGATTGAACGGGGTGTTCTTGTAGAAGCCAGTGCTGTGCTACCAGGGTCCATAATACCCTCCTCTTACCCCTGCCCTCCCCCTCCTGCCTGAGCTCAGCTGATGTCAGTAGCTATTTCCATTAATACTACTCTCTCTAATTAAATAAGGATTTAAAAACGTAATCTAAGTCTTGCAACCTTAGCTATGTAGCCACGGCTCCAGCAGAGGCCCTTTCCTCCCAGCCCGATCAAGCAAATGCACATTTCAGGGTGCAGCTTAGTTGTTTAATCCACCTTTCTGAAAATCTTCAAAGCTTCACATCATCCTTGTCTGGACAGATTACTTCTGAATGTCGACTCTGCAGAATAAACCTGCCTAAAACAGACAAGCAGAAGACTTACTCAGTGCCTGTTCGCCGGCCGAGAGCACCCAGCGGGCACCTCTATAGCAGACGCCGACTGCGCAGTAGAGTCGCTTAAAAGACGTTCGCTGGCGCGACTGTGCAGCATCTCCGGTTACTGTGCATTTATTTAGTAGCTGATTATACAAGTACTAAATAAATGCACCATTACCCACTGCACAGTAGCGTCTCGTGTGGACGCGTCCAGTGAGTCTGCAACCTAGGCATGACTCCACTGCTGAGTAGCTGTGTCACTGAAAAACCAACCGTAAAAGCAGAATGCACCAGGGAAAGGCACGCTTATATGCTGCAAACACTGTTTTTCTGCTGAAACCTTGCCATGTTTCATTGAATGTTTGATTTTCTTTGTCTTATGGGCTGTGGCTGCAAATCCACGAGATGCTCAAAGCGCACGCTCAGATGCTTTTGCACAATCAGGGTTGCTGGTGCGAGTCAGCTGCTTAAAAATAACACAATACTTGTGAGGATGTTGATTAATTAAGCGCCTATTTCCCAGGGCACACGGTGGTTTATACAGTTCGACCCAGCATTGATGGCTGCAGACTCTTCAGTTATTGGACTCTACAGAAAAGGGATATATGGAAAGCCAATTGATCGCTGAGCTCACAGGGCTGCATTTGCACGAGGGATACCTGCCACATTTGTAAGGGGAAGGAAAGGAATCTGCAAAATCTCCAAGAAGATTAACGTGCAACAGTTTTGGCAGCAGCGGATTACTGCAGCCGCAATAGCTGGGATATTAGTGGCAGATTAGCATACGTAATTAATGAGTGCCAAAACGGTTTAAAAGCTAAGAAAACAGTCACTGGTTTGACACATAAAGTCCAGAATAAAATATATCCGGACCCAATGAGGAGGATTTTTCATTTGCTGCTGAGCGGGGCAGTTTCATTTCAAAGCTATTGTGGAAAATTATTTAAGTGGCGGCTGAAGATTATCATATAGTAACTAAGTAGAGCATTTGCAATGGGCCATAAATTGGGCGTGCAACTGGGTAGGGAGCACAAGGGTGTCGGGATGTCTGTGGCGAGGAAGCATTTAGGCCCAGTGTGATTCCAGGCGTACAAGGCAGATTTGGACTGGCGCCTGCTTGCCTCTCAGAGCACCTCTACCTGGCATATTCGTTGCTACTTCCAGGGGAATTGTGCCACTTTTATCTATTGACCTCTGTGCATGCGAGAGGCATGCAGACATCAAGTGACAGTAGCACTCAGGGGTGGAGAGGGCTTCTGGGAACCCCGCGTCTGCATTTCTGCGCTCTCAGAAAAGCTCTGCAAATTGGAGAGAGTCCAGGGGAGGGCAATGCATATGGCTGGCGCACATGGCTGGTGAGGAGGGGCTGCAGGAACTGGGCTGACTTAGTCTGCAAAGGAGAAAACTGAGAGGGACTGAATAGCAGCCTTCACCTCCCTGCAGGGGGTTGCAAAGAGGATGGAGCTGGACTGATCTTGGTGGGGGCAGATGACAGAAGGAGCAATGGGCTCAAGCTGCAGCAAGGGGAGTTGAGGTTGGATATTAGGAAAAACTTCCTCCCCAGGAGGGTAGTAAGCACTGGAGCGAGTTACCCAGAGAGGTGGTGCAGTCTCCATGCTAGGGGGTTTTGCAAAGCCTTGGCTGGGATGATGCAGTTGGGGCTGGTCCTGCTTGGAGCAGGGGTTGGACTGGATGTGACCTCCGGAGAGCCCTCATTTTCTACGATCCACGTTGTTTATTATGCCGGGCTCCTGTGATTTTTTGGAACGAAGATTTCTGAGAGGTGTACAAATTCAGCTGAAGATGTTTAATTGGACCGAACAGAGCTTTTCATTAAAAAAGAATAGGACACAGCGGTATGAGACATGAGAGGTACATTTGAGGTCATCTGTTGCCCAGGACAACTGCTGTTCTCAGAAAGAAAAGAAAATGGAAGGTTTATATTGTTATATAGATTGCTATATTTATAAAATTGCTCGATTGCTATATTTTTTTAAATAAATGGATATGTCAGGATTAAGAAATGAGAAATATTTAAATATCAAAAAAAATGTGTATATACTGGGAAAAAAATGCTTGGAAACCAACAGAAATTGGAGGAACGTGGAAAAAGTGTGGATGGCCACGTCGAGACTGGCATGCAAAATTACATCTCACCACGGAGGCAGAAGATGTCTTCTTGAGAACAGTACTCCTCCCCTCAAAAAAGGAGGAATGGCAGCAACCTGATGAAAAGCCCACAAAGTCTTAGACACTTGCATAGTGCCAGCCGTGCACGTGTGTGTAGCCGGAAAACAGTGCTGAGCCTGCCACGAGAGAACTACGGCAGCGTGCTAGTACCGGGGGTTGGAATAATTGATAGGAAAACTATGAAAGCCGCTCCCAATCATGAAGTCCCTATATGCCACGTCACTCTTTGGGAATAACCCCTTCAAACCACACGCAGGCCGAACCCCCGACTTCCCATTTCACGTGACGGTACGTGTGACCGCGACGATACTTAGATAAAAGGGGAGATCAGAACTGACCACGTGCAAGCTGCACTGTCGCGGGTCTGGTCATCGCAAAAGTAGCTCATCCTTCTGGTCGCCAACCCAGCCCTGCTTATTTGTGAGACTTCAGCAAGGTGTCTGGGTGAAAAAAAGCTTCAACCGTCTGGTTTTCGGGGAGCTAATCCCCCCAGTGATTATTTACGCGTGATTTGTCATGGAATTCGGCACGTTTCTTCCCCTAGACTGGATGACTACAACTTTTCAGAACAGAGGAATTTGAATGATGATCAATGAGCAATGGGTAAGGAAAGCAGCTACAAACTCCTGGACAAAACCCTGAAAGTTGAGTCAATTGTAGCAGAACAGACACTCAAAAACCCAACATTTCCTTGAATCCTCACAAATAACGAGCGATCCTGCATAAATCAGACTTGTCTCTTAAATCATAAAGCCTGCTCGTAAGTCCTTTTTTTAAACAAATGTGTCATTTTCCATGTACAGAATCTAATTGTGAAGGGGGTTGTCTTAAATGTGAAGCCGTCTTGGATTTGGGTAGCTACGGCAGCACGTCTCGCAGCCTGGTTTTTCATGCAACTCCCCGACTCCAGTAACGTTCTGGCGGGGATGATCCTTGCAGTTCAAAACCAACACAGCGAGGACCTCCTTGCTACTGGAGCATGAATGTAAAAGGTGGCAGGCTGCGGATACACAAACCCGACGAAGAACGAGTCCAGGGGAGGTGAAAGGAGTGAATAAGCTGGCCTGTTACAGCCAGGACAAGGGCGTGGAGGAGCCCGGAGCATCCCTGGCTTTGGGATATGTGGCAACGTCTGTGTCTGAGGTGCAAATTTCCCAAGTCCCCCAGGCCTTGGAAAACCTCCTGCAACACTGAGCTGTGAGCACTCCCGCAGTTTTGAACAACCATTTAACAAACCTGACTGTTAGCAAGTCACGCTACAGCTTCCACTTGCTAGGTCCTCGTGTTTTAGTGCTGTTTCGCATGGAGGTCTTGCCTCCCTGGGAACAGTCAAGTGGATTCCAACAAAAAAAAAAGTCAAAAAATAAAAAAAAAGTCAAAGTTCTGGTAATTAGGGAAGAAACATTTGTTTGTAGCTGCATTGCCTGACAAAATCTTTTAAACTAAATTACAAGGAGACCAATGTAACCACAAGCATATGCAGAAGAGTAATCTAAGGGAAAAGGGATTAGTTTAAAGAGGAACCACATGGAAAAGATGCAGATCCTGAGACCCAGGAAGAGTGGAACGAGCTCTGCTCCAAGAAAACTATTTTTACTTGCGAGCAGATGAAGCGTAGAGATGCTAAAACCACTCAGCAGAGGAAGCCACAGAGGACCGAGAGCCAGGGTCCCATTGCTGACTGACCAGCTCGTGGCCCTGGCTAGGTGCTTACGCCCTGCATCCGCTTCCCCGTCTTGTCGAATGGGAAGTTAAGTTACCCCAGCTGCCAGGATGCTGGCAGGCACGCCGAAGATACCCATCACATGGTAAATTCCTAGCACTCACATTCAAAGTCTGCAACACGGAGCATGGTACTAGGACAGCAAAGACTGCTCCCTAGAAGATGTAGAGGCCCTTGCTCTGCTCTGCATTCACACTTGCTCTGGATTCACACCTCTGCTGACCCAGCTCTTAACGGTGCTGTGAGCTGGGGAGTCAAAGCAGCTGCCTCTGATGCTGGCTGCATCAGACCTTTCCGCACCTGGCCTGCGTGACCCACGCTAGCCTAATTTGCCACGTGCCCTTCAGCAGCCCCTTCACCTCGTTGCCCTGCAATGCAAGACTTCAATGCAAAGTCATTAAAAATGCAGCATCCATGTCGCCGCCACGCTTTTAGTTCCTTCGCACACGCACCCCCCGGCACTGCCGCCTGCAGAATGAGCTCTCATTGCACACTGACAACACCACCACCGATACGAGAGGAGGATGTTCTCCCTTCGCAGCGCAGGTTCGGCAGCACTGGCTCCTAACCGAACCTTACTGCTTTCAGTAAGGTGACGCTTCCCCACAGCTCGTAATGAATTAAAAATCTGGCTGACTTAAAAAAAAAAGAGAGCGAGAGGGGTGGCTGGGGGTGCCCTGGCTTCCATTTCCCCCGCGTGGCTGTGGAGTGAGGCATTTCAGGCCTGGCACTGTGGCAAACGTACAAGCCTGACTTGCACGATCTGCAGCGTGGCTGGTATTTCCAGCCAGGCCGGGGTTGCATCAGCAAACGGCTCCGAGCGCCTGTGCAGGTCTGGGGCAGCTGGCACGCGGCTGAGCCGAAGGGAATGCCCCCTCCCACCACTGCAGAGCTCAGAGCTCTCAGTCCACCCGGAGAGGACGAGTCTCGTATGAAAACGAGACATTTTTCATCACCCAGCTTCAAAAAATAAAATTAAATAGAGCAGGTTGCCCAAGTGTAGCATCTGTCCCCTGCCAGGCCTTTAAAGACCCCCTTCTCCAAGCTACACCCAGAGGGAAGCGCTGTGCTCGTGTTTGGAGAGGACTGGGCTGGGGGGTCACGCTCTGAGATGGCAGGGGAAGAAAGGCACAACGCGAGCCCTACGTGTGGGAGGCAGGGCGACTTTTAATGGGGCAAAGGGGCTCGATTTTGACAGGTCTGCAAACCTCAAAACAGGGGCAAAGGATTTGGAAGGGTGCTCCTTGCACTGCAAAGGGTCCCATGGGGTCATTCACACCGAGCCCTCACCCCCGAGCCACACAACACCCGCGGAAACAAGGACCCGCTGGAGGGGAGAAGAGCGTGCCCCCCATGCCCAGGACCGCAGCCTTTTGCACGCGTCTGCCCAGGCTACAAGGCAGGGAAGAGGGGGGCGGTTTTTGTCAGCGCTCTTTCAGGAGCGGTGCTGAAACCGGCTTGCTCTTGGCTGCCGTTGCCAAGTTCAGCACCAGATCATTTCCCTAGCGTGGGCTCCTCCAGGCTAACTCCACACGTGGCTTCCCCATTTTGGGGGCACCCCAGCTCCTCAGCACCACGGCTGGGTTTAACTCTCTCGCAAGGCTGGACTCGAGCCGCTTGCAAGGGTGCAATACTCAGACCGCAGCTCCCGAGCCGTAAAGGCCTCTTCTACACATCCTCCAGTGCTTGTAAACTGAAAACATGCCCTGCTCCTCCCCACGCACCCCCTGCCCGGCATCTCTTCCCTGCAGGAACATTATGCCATGCGCGCCCGCTCGCTCCCGGTCACCCCTCGGACCCGTACACGGTGCCTAGGGTCCCGGGGTCCGCTTGGTGGGAACAGCCCGGGGCAGGGCCGAGCGTCACCATTTGATGACACAACTCACGATGCCGGCGGCTCCGAGCAGGCCACGTGCTGCAAGTTGCCTCCAAAGAGGGGAGCTGCTTGAAAACAGGGCAATCGCTTTAAAACAGAGGAGCTGCTTTTCGGATAGGGATGCCACCTTAACACAGGGGAGCTGCCTGAGCACGAGGAAGTCGCGGGAAAGCAGGGGAGCTGTTTGCCTGCAGGGCAGGGGAGCGCGGCGCGGCACGGCGAGGATACTCACGGACACAGAGGCAGGCCACCAGCTTGGCGGCCCCGTCGGGCACGGGGCAGGTGGGGAAGAGCGGCTTGAGCAGGTAGGTGGCGAAGACCAGGGCCACGATGTACTGCGAGGAGGGCCGGATGATGAGCAGCTCGATCCAGAGCTTGAGGAAGGCGGGCAGCGAGCCGTAGACCTCCAGCATGTAGGCGTAGTCGCCGCCGGACTTGGTGATGGTGGTGCCCAGCTCGGCGTAGCACAGCGCGCCCACGATGGAGAAGGCGCCGCACACCGCCCACACCACCAGCGCCAGCCCCGGCGAGCCGGCCTCCTTCAGCACGCCCGTGGGGCTCACGAAGATGCCCGAGCCGATGATGGTGCCGATGATGATGGCCACGCCGTTGAGCAGCGTGATGGTGCGCTGCAGGGCCACCCCCTCCGCCCCGGCTCCCCCGGCCCCGGCCCCGGCCACGCCGTTCTCCTGCCCCGCCGGCTGCAGCATCTTCTCCAGCGCCTCCGCGGGCGCCGGCCCCGCCGCCGACCCGCGCTTCTTCAGCGCGCCGCTGCCCGGCATCGCCGCCCCTGCCCGCCCGCCCGCCCGCCGCGCCCGCGCCGCCGCCGCC
>JAGPOW010002791.1:3407754-3425989 GCA_030014935.1 Caiman crocodilus | reverse complement strand
TGGAATGGTTTCTTTTTGATGTGGTCTAATGGTTTTTTTGCTTTCTGTACCTGACCTTTTGTAAAATAAAGTTGTTAAAAAGTCAAAGTCCTTCCTTCCTTCCTTCTTCTGCAATATCTTATCTTGCTAAGCTCTTCCAGTGGTTCCTGTGTCCTTTCTGCTAGGGTGGGGAAGTAGCCTTAATTCTGGCTCTCTCCTTGTTCTCCCCTCAAACACCCTTGAAAAACAGCTAATCACCACCAACATAAAAAAAAAGCAAACAAGAGTAACCTCAGCTTGCTTTTGTTTCGTTTTTCTCTGAGGAGCATCTGCAGCTCCATTCTTTTCTCGCAGCTTCTCTCCCCAACGTCCCTTTCTTCCCTTGAATGATCAGAGGATCATTTACATCTCTGGGGATTCCCAGCTTCCTTCCCAAGTCGTGCCTTCTCTGGCATGCTGGACCGACTCCTGGGATCTCCCCAACCCAGTAGTGTCCCCTGAGCTCTTTCCCTCAGGCTCCTCTGGGCTGCGCCATCCCACCCCGGCTTCTTACACCACAGGGAACAGCTGCTTCTGAAGTGTCATTCTCCCCACTTGATCTCTTTTCCTGTTTTTTCGGTTTGTTTTTTTGTTAGTCCTGCACACAGTGACTGGGATTGATTTTACTTCAAAGATAGCAAATTGGGACCACTCCATTTTAGCAGCAGTGAATTCAGCTCAATTCACTCATTATTATATTGATGCTTGCCTTTTTTTCCAACTCACTTGTCATTATTCTATTGAAGCTTGCCTTTTTTTTGCTCCACATTAAATATTACATGTTAAATAGGCTGTACCATGTTCTTTAAAAATAAGCAATGTTTTTGACTTAAGTAGGCTGTACTAAGTTCTTTGAAAAGAAACGAGCACTGAAATTACAAAAACAACACCCCAGGTTAAGAATGGGTATTTCAGCTAATTTAACTAATAAAATACATTTCCTTCATTGCGGGAGCCTGAATGTGTCTGTCTCCTCCAACGTAGAGCAACCAAGGGGAAACTTAGGGCTGCCCAGAGGCAGGACAACCAGGGCAATTTGCCCCAGACCCCTGCAAAGCAAGGGCCCCTGCCTCCGTTCCTGTGTGCACTGTTGGTCCCTGCCCTGAGACATTGCTCACCACAACTCTTGGTATTTTATTTTCATAAAGAAGAGGAAAGTGGTGTGTTAGTGTGATTTAGTGTCATCTTATTCTCAACATGTCATTGTGATATTATGGGACACATCCCTGACCATGAAGTAAACATTATACAAGGTTGCGTGTGAGCTAAATGCTATTTCAGGGGTAAGTGATGCATTGATGTCCAAGGGGGAGTCGAAAACAGTCATGGTAATTGTGGGGTTTTTCCTTTTTATTTGAGAGCTTGTTTTTTTGATCTTACCTCTTTGGTAGCCCGACTTGAGCACTTCCTCATTTTAAATCTAACTCTTTCCTGCCACATCTTGATCTAATTCGATGTTATCGGTCAGGAGGTGTTACTAATGCAGAATGACTCTGGCAATATAGGTAGAATTTTTTTTTCTATTGATGTTTCGCTTCCAGCCCTTCCAGACAAACCTCAGACTCCTTACCACAAAGAAAATCCAACTTTTTTATACAGTCAATCAATTCACTTCGTCGTAAAACAAAATGATTTTTTTAAAAAAATCCCCCGCCACCTCCCAATTTCAAAATATAGCTGCTGCTAAAGCACCACTCTCCCAGCACCGTCTCGATCCCCATTCCTCCGATCTCCTTTCCCTCCTCACAGTACTACACCATTTTTCTTTATCTCTAGGCAGGCTTATGCTTGGCCTAGCCTAGGGCCAAGTAGCCCCGGTTCCAGAGCCTGTTGCAAGGAGAGAAGGAGCAGGAAAGGTTTAAGGAGGGATGGGTGGCAGAGCCAGGCTGTTCTCACAGAAAGACCTCCAGAGGAAAGAGTTCAAGTCGTGAGTGAATGTCAGCTCTGTGGATTTTAAGGGGCAAAGTCAGAAATGAATTTGCAAGAATATAATAATAAAAATTATATATATTGTTTTCTTTATATCTGTCAAGGAAAATAACATCAGACATAACACACATTCAGGTTCACATATTCCCCCACTTCAAAAAGTACTTAAATGCAAAGTGTCAATAAAACTCTTGGGTGGGGGGGGGGAATATATTAAAGTCCTTCTTGACTGAGGAAGCCTGTGCTCCAAACTGCAAATCTTGCTTACAGTATTGCAGAGATGACTTGCTCTCTTCTGGCACTTCAAACAGCAGCAGTTGCTCACTAAGGCCCATAAGAATATGAGCATCCTCACACTGCCATCAACAGGTTAAGCCCAGTGGAGCAGGTCAGCCACTCTGGCTGACCCCTTATATATAAATAACCATCACTATTGTGACAGGCGTATACCATAAGGCTGGCTTTCCCCATGGCCTGTTTGGGCAGGCTGCCCACCTGTCTCACCTGCCATGCCTTTGATTGAATAAATATATTTTGGCTTTGGCAAGAGGATGCCCCTTTTCTATCTGCTGGTGTCTAGATTTGATCTATGCCTACAACCTGCCCTTAGTGTATCCCAAGCCTTGCAGGTGTTACACTTCAATTGCTTCTGAGTCCCTCTGATGGTGGACTCTCCGTGCTCTCTTGCCTGAGCCCCTCTGGCTCTCTGGGCTCTCCCCGCACTTGTCTCTGAGCCCCTCTGGCTCCATGGACACCCTCTGCCCTTCTGAAGATGTGTTACCTCCCCGTATGCTAACTTAACCTCTACCTCCCCTACAGCCTCAGCCACAAACCACCAGAATAAACAATTCTATAATAAAAGCCTTACCACTTCTAGCCATGTGTCTGTCTGTCTGTAACACTGGGCCATCTGTGCATGTGTGACTCAGAGGCTTACCAATGGCAAGACAGGTGGAGGCAAGGGTGGTCAGGGCCAGGCTGTATTCCACACTGAGGCACATGGTGGGGGAAGTGGCCCCGGGCTGCTGCACAGGGCATGCTGCCAGGTGGGGGGGTGGCATGGTTTGCAGCTCTATAGGGTGGGGCATGGCATGTAGGCACAGCATGCTGCATGGGAAGCAGGCATGGGGGAGTGCAGGCAGCACTGGCTGGCTATAGCATGTGGTCACAGGGCAGAACATGTCCCTCACACCTGCTCCCTGTGCAGCACCCTGAGGCCATGTGCCATGCCTCCTCATGGCCACGCACCATACTTCCCCCTATGGGTAGAACCCTCCTGCTGTGAGCCGCAGGGGTGTGGGCATGATGCACGGCCACAGAAAGCCCCAAGGAGAGTGAGTAGTGCCCACCAACTGCAGCACACAGCCATGGGGCAGGGCACACCTCAGCACCTGCTCCCCACATGACACCCTGCAGCCAAATGCCATGCCCACTCCCACCTGGCAGCAAGCCATGACCCCCACACGAGGAGTGCTTACCAGCTGTGGCCACGGGGCAAAGGCAGGGTGCATGGCTGCAGGGTGCCAAGAGAGGAGTATGCAGGGGGGCACATGCAGCACTCACTGGCTGCAGCACACGGCCACGGTGCAGGGTGTGGCCACAGGGTGCTGCGAGGGAAGTGGGCATGGGCAGTAGGGCTGTGCAAAGCTTCAGATGATGATTCAGATTTGGAGATGATTTGGAAGTTGAATCTATCAATCTGAATTGAGTCACTGGAAGCTTTAGGCTTTGCAAATTGATTCAGAGTTTCTGAATCACTTTAGAAAAGATTCAGAGCTGATTTGGCGATTCGACCATAGAATATGCTGGGAAATTAATGAAATATCTATAATGCTGTTGTTTTTTGTCTGATTTGGATGAAACATGCAGGTGTGGTAGCATCTGCTGAGAGCATGAAGCCCGTCAAGTTTCAAGAAGATCGATGCAGGGGTTTGGGAGGAATTGCACCCCAAATTCCTGAAAGCAAAACTGATGTCAGGTATATGTGTTACAGCACGGGGGGTAACACCGCAGGGGTAGTGGCCCCAGCTGAGGCCATAAAGCCTGCCAAGCTTCAAGGAGATAGGTGCAGGGGTTCAGGGGGAACTGCACCTCAAGCTGCAGACAAGCAAAACTGGTGCCATGGGTGACACAGCATGTGTTGATGCGCAGCAGGGTGACAGCTGCAGGGATGGTGGCCCCTGCTGCAGCCACAAAGCCTGCCAGCTGTCAAGGAGATGGGTACAGGGCGGTTCTGGGGCCCTGCACCTCTGGCTGCTGACAGACAAAACTCGTGACACGGATGCTTGTGCAGCTGACTGTGTCTGTCATTTAGACTGCAGAAGAGAAGACTGAGGGGGATTGAATAGCAGCCTCGCAGATGACAGAACAAGGAGCAATGAATTCAAGTTATAGCAAAGAAAGTCCGGGTTGAATATTAGGAAACTATCACAAGGAGGGTGGGGGGCTGGCTAACGGGACCCAAGCCTCTGACTGGGGGGGCTATAGGGTCACAGATGGAGGTGGGTCCACCCCTGCCCTTGGCTGCCCATGGAAGGCCCCCCAGCTCTTGTAGTCCATACCAGCTCCCACCTCTCCTCCCCAGGATTGTTCACAATGCCAAGTCCCTTCCCTGGGTCATGGCAAAGCACAGCCTGCCAGGGCCATGGGACAAGCAGCACGGAGGGACTGGGGCTGGTCCTTCATTGGAGCAAAGGCCTGCACTCACGCCTCACTGGAGGGAAGCTCCATGCGCTGGAACTGACTGCCTTCACCTCCCGCTCCCCACAGGTCCCGGGACTCTGGTGGAAATGGAGGGGAGCCTTGGCCCCTGCTTCCCCGTGGAGCCCCGGGACAGCGTGGCAGGGAGCGGCAAGGGTAGCCAGCTCCAGTGCATGGAGCTTCTCCTGGCGCTGTGTGAGTGTGGGAGCTGCATGGGCACCACGCGAAGCCCCTACCTGCAGCACGGGCCAGGGCTGTGCACAGCAAAGTGGCAGTGCCTGCGCTAGGCACAAGCACCTGGTCCCTGCTGGTGCTGCCACTGGTGGGGGCTGTACGACACAGTGGGGGGCAGAGGCACACCTGCCACGATCCCTCACACCCTCCAAGAGCCGCACACCCAAACCACAGCCCCACAATCCCCATATATACACCCGACAACATACCATATTACATCCTCCACACACCTCACTTACCCCTAAACACCACCCATACATAACATACACAAGTAAAAGTTTATTTTTGACATATTACTTTAGTGTTACTATTGTATATATTAATAAAATTAAAGATTAATCAAATTAAAAATGTCAAGTATAACATTTCTCCAATAAAAAATAATTGCTTGTCCCTCAGCTGAGAAATGGGGCTGGAACGACCCAAAGCACAACTCCTGAACCTGCCTGGGCCTAAAGCTCTCCTCAGGAAAGAAAAGATAAAAGACAGAGGAAAAGACTCCACTCATCAGAATCATGCCCAGTCCCAGGACCTGCAGGGAAGGGGCGGTGAAGGCAGACAGTTTCCCTGAGGTTTTGTTCTCCAAGCCATGCCCCAAATTGTGGTGGGTGGGTGCGCTGTGCACTGGCAAACCAGGGCATCAAAAGTCCGCGCAGACGGGGCTGGGAGCTGTACTGCACAATCAGCCCCGGGACGGAGCGAGCAAGGGGGGCTGGAGGGCATGACACACATGCTGCCCGCATTAGTGCAGCCCGGTCACCGCAGCGTCCACAATCAGTTCCGAGGGCATCGCAGCTCTGCCTCCCGTTGGCAACACAAAATACTAAACTGTGGTCCAGGATCAGCAAGTAGCCACTCAGCTACAAGTCAGCGCCAAATCCCAGCCCTGTCCCAACCACTGCCCAGCCACTTCTCGCAATACAGCACTGATGCACTGCTCTGCGCTGAGTGCTTCTAGCTCATAGACACAAGTGGTTTAAATAACACATGTGGGCTAGTTGCTCTCCCAGAGCAAGTTGCTTTGTCTGGCAAATTCAAGGTAAAAACAAAGGTGCTTGTGAGCTGGAAACAGGCTGCAGCACGTTGCTGTGCTGCTCCCTCTCCTCCTCCACAGGGTCCCGAGGATGAGGTGTACGCTCCACCGGGCTCTGCTCAGCTGTGGGAACAAGACACAGGAGATGGAGCTGCCGGAGGGACTGCAGCATGGGGCAGCCACAGGCCTGGCCGCAGCTCCACCTGGGGTCACTCCCTGCACGGAGGGGATGAGATGCCCCTTCCCAATGCACCTCCCACGGTCGGGTCCCCTGCGCTGCACTAGCTCTGCTCCCGACCATGCCTGGGCTGTAGTCTCTTCCCCAGACATGCAGGCCCAGAGCCCAGGCTGCCTGGGGGCCACGGACAATCCTGCTCTGCCCCTCTCCATGGCACAGACCCAGACACTTGGCTCTCCTGGCACTCGGCTCTCCTGGCACTCGGCCCTTGCAGCTGCCTGGACTGGGGGGCCCAGGGGCCCCAGGGCTAGCTCAGAGAGGGAAGACACTCCTTTGGGGAATCCCTCAGGCTAGAGCCCCTCACACTTACCTTGGACACAAGAGTCAGAGTAGCTGTTGCTCCCTGTGCAGGGAGGAAGGACAGGTGTTAGCCAGGTGTGTCCGGCCCCATGACATCCTCCAGCCCCACCCTGCACCTCCTACCTCAGGCTCATGAGCCAGGTGGGCACGAACTGCTGCCAGGGCAGCCAGGAGCCCTTCATGCTGACCCTGTCCTGCACTGATGGTGACCAGGCACCGGCTGGCAGGGGCTGGCCAGGTCACGGGGCTGGTAGCTGCACCCCTGAGCTGACCACCTGCCTTGGCCCAGGGCTTGCATCGAGGCGGTAGGATGGCCAGGAGCCCCATGGCCCCACACATAGCCAGAGCTGCCAGCTCCGCAGGAGGGAGGGAGAGACTTGATCCCAGCCAGGAAACAGCTCTGCCCAGCCCATAGGAGATGGGGCAGGGACAAGGTAGCCCCCCAGGCCAGGGTTTGCATGCAAGGATGAGGGGTAGGAAACCCACCCACCCCCAGGAGCCACTGAGCTCCCAGGTAGTCCAGCACTGGCACCTGGGCACGGAGGGGACAGATGGTCCCAGCATGGGCCCAGTCCCTCCCTAGTTTGTTCTTCCACCTTCAAACCCCAGGGACTGAGAGACCCACAGCAGGACTGTCCTGCCCTGCCCTGCTCCAAGGGAGCTTCCTGGGGCCAACCCACAGCCCCTGTTTTACGCACTGCCTCAGGCCCCAGCTTCCCCTCCCCTGGCTTTGGTCCATCATGCTGACACACACCAGAGCTCTCCATGGCTTTTTTCTCTGAGGCTTTGCTCTCTGAGGCTTGAAGAGAGAAAAAGGAGAGAAGGACGAGGGGGACCGGTTTCCCCGGCTCAATGCCCCCCATGCCCTAAGGAATGTGCATGTGCCAGGGTGGTGGGTGCCCTTGTGACTCCCCGGACAGGAGCAAGGCCCAGGGCTCTGCCCAACCTCCCTGGCACCACCAGACATCTATGCGGGCTGGATGAGGCCATCTGCCCACCAGGGTGCTTTGCACAAAGCTGCACAGCATCAGTAAGCAGGAGAGAGGATGGGGTTTCTCACTTACTGGGCACTGCTCTGTATCCCACTGCCCATCTTCCTGCGGGGAGAAGGCAGAGGTCAACGACTACAGCTTTTCCCATAGCTGGGGACAGCTCCCACCTGGGGCCACAGCCCAGAAACGAGCTTCTTGCACTGCATGGAGAAGGAGGTCAGACCAGGACGTGGGGTCAGGACCCCCCCCAGCAAAAGGGGTTAGGGTCACGGGGCAGGGTCCATGTGGAGCCCAAGAGCAGCCCTTGGGGTCCTCAGAAAGGCAGCCTCGCAGTGCTGGTGCTGGGGTCTGGTGGCTGCCGCCCTGGGGCTCAGGGACTGGGGAGCCCAGAGCAGATAGAGAATCCCCCACCCTCCCAGGTCCCTGCCACGGCAGGAATGAGCCCTCCCTGCTCCCCAACCCCAAGGCCTGGGCATGGCCTAGCCCCAAGGGATTTGCTCACCACTTACTGAGGAAGAAAATCGCTGCACCCACCATGGCAGTGACAAGCACAACACCAATAATGACGCCGACAATCATCACTGGGTCGGACTCTAGAAGAGGGAAGGGGCTGTGAGCAAGGGGAACCCCCAGACCTGCCCCCAACACTGCATTGGCCAAATGTCCCCTCCCTCTCAGTGCCCCCTGCATCCTCCGACCCTCCAATTCTTTCCCCGCTTAAACTCCTTCTCCCCTCTCCTGCCAGGTTGCTTCTCCCTCCCGGTGTGGGGGTCACTCACGTGTTCTGCCCTTGTCCCAGGCCACTCTCAGGGCTGCACCCAGGCTCACGTGCTCCACGCTGCAGGTGTAGCTGTGGTTACTGCTTGGGTCGATCTCGATGGTGGCCCAGGTCTGGTAGGTCCCATCTCCGCTGGGAAGGACCCCCAAGGGGCTCATCTCCTGGAGCTGCGCCTCCCTGTTCTGCAGCCAGACGACAGTCCACGTCTGAGCAGGGCTTGGACCAGGTGCCACCTGCCACAGTCCCTTCTCCACGTGCACATCTATGCTTGTACCAGTTGTCCCAGACACTTGGTGGGGGTAAGGTGCCCCAGACCGGTGCAGGTGGGGAGTGGGTGGGGGGGTGGGGTGTGTACACACATCCCAGACACTTTGGGGAGAGCAAGGGAGTCTGTCTTTCTGAGACACCTGGGCTGTTTGCACAGGACAGGGCAGATCTGTGTTGGGTCTGCCTATGCCATCCCATGCTCTGCGCAGTGCCCATGTGTCTATGCCCCTGTGTGAAGCGGGCCCTTAAGGGGACGAGGAAGACAAGTCTGCACTGGCAAAGGAGTGGTGACGGGGAGCGAGCAGGACACGGGGCTGGTGCTGGGCAGGTCTGTTCTTTGCGACTTGGGATAGAGATGACACAGCAGCATGCACCTGCTGTAGTGATTTTAAGTTAGCAATTTTAAGTTTGCTATTATAAATTAAGCTTGTTATTGTACTTTAATATGTTACTATTGTGTTTTTATACAGCAAAACAAGTGTTCTTTCTTTTTGTAGTCTTTTTTTATGCTACTTGGATGTACGGATGAATGAGGGCAAAGTGATTGCTAAGAGCGGAAATAAGCTTTGTGTTACCAAAGGAGTTACCAAGTAGTGAGCGGTACTAAGAAGAGGTTAAAGAAGTGCAATTAAACCTGCAGGCAGTGAAGAGGGGCTGACAAAGCACTGAACTGAAAAAACGGGGAAGGAGCCTCAGGGGAGCAGGCACTGCAGACGTGGCTCTTCCTGCTGACCAGAAACCTCGGGGCTGAGGACGAGCCAGGAGGGAAGAAGACCGGGGGGCAGAGCTCGGGGCAGGGAGAGGAGACCCCATGGGTGGAGAAGATGGGAGTGGGAAGGAAGTGGGGTTTCTGGAGTGTCATGTGACCGCCCCGCCCCGGGGGCCAGGGCCAGGGCCGCGGCTGAGGAGATTCGTGGCATTGCACGCGGGGCTGGCCCGCGGCCCCCAGGCCTGCCCAGCGGGGCGCCCCGTCCCGTCCCGCGGCGGGACCCCCGCGCTGAGACCCCGCGCAATGCCACGCCCTGCCCCGCTTGGGGCTCGTGGCAGCTGCCAAGGGGAGTGGGAGCAGGGCTGGAGCAGCTCGAGCCAGCGGTGCTGAGGCCCCGGGGCCAGGCAGAGGTCGAGCCCGCAGCCTCCCAGTCCCGAGCCCACTGGCTCTACACTGCCCGCAGGATCTCCACACCGCCGCTCCATCCAGCTGCTTGAATGCGAGTACCTGTGAGGCACTGGCCGCTTCCAGCAAGGTTCACCACCCCGCTGACACATTGGCCTCAAGGTCTTGGCTCCCTTGTAACAGTCAAGTGGATTCCAGAAAAAAACAACATTTTTTAATCAAAGTTCTGGTAATTAGTGAAGAAACATTTGTTTGTAGCTGCTTTACCTGACCCAGTCTTTTAAACTACATGAGAAGGAGACCAATGCAAGAATGTAACCAAAAGCATAGGCAGAAGAGTGGCCTAAGGGAAAAGGGATTAGTTTAAAGAGGAACCCCATGGAAATGATGCAGATCCCCAGAACTAGCAAGGGTGGAACAAACTCTGCTCCAGGAAAACAGCTTTTACTTGCGAGCAAGTGAAGTGTAGAGACACTAAACTCACTCAACAGAGGAAGCCACATCCCATCAAAAAGCCAGGATCCCATCTCTGACTGACCTGCTCAAAGCCCTGGGCTGGGTGCTTTACTCCCTGCATCTGCTTCCCAGTCTTGTTGAATGGGAAGTTAAGTTATCCCAGCCGTCAGGATGCTGGCAAGGATGCAGAAGATACCCATCACATGGTAAGTTCCTAGCACTTACGTTCAAAGTCTGCAATGTGGAGCATGGTAGTAGGACAGCTAAGACTGCTCCCTAGAAGATATAGAGTACCTTGCTCTGCTCTGCATTCACACCAAGTCAGGACCATGCTCTGGATTCACACCTCTGCTGACCCAGCTCTTAACAGTGTGGTGAGCTGTGGAGTCAAAGCAGCTGAATCTGATGCGGGCTACATCACACCTTTCCATGGCACTGACTCTCTCACCTGGCCTACTTGACCCACGCTAGCCTAATTCACCACGTGCACTTCCTCAGCCCTTTCACCTTGTTGCCCTGCAATGCAAGACTTCAATGCAAAGTCATTCAAAATGCAGCATCTATGTCACTGCCATGCTTCTAGTTCCTTTGCACACACACCCCGGCACTGCCGTTTGCAGAATACATTCTCACTGCATATCGACAGCACTACCACCAATACAAGAGGAGGGTGTTCCCCCTTCGCAGCGCAGGCTGGGAAGCAGTTTCCTAACTGAACCTTACTGCTTTCAGTAAGGTAGCACTTCCCTACAGTTCATAATGAATTAAAAATCTGGTTGACTTCAAAAAGAGAGAGAGAGGGGTGGCTGGGGGTGCCCTGGCTTCCATTTCCCCCAACACACCTAACTGCGTGGCTATGAAATGAGGCATTTCAGGACTGGCACTGTGGCAAACATACAAGCCTGACTTGCACAATCTGCAGCGTGGTTGGTATTTCCAGCCAGGCCGGGGTTGCATGAGCAATCCACTGCAAGCGCCTGTGCAGGTCTAGGGCAGCCAGTATGTGGATGAACCAAAGGGAATGCCCCCTCACACCAATGCAGCTCTCAGTGGCCCTCAGTTCACCCAGAGAGGAGACGGCTCATATGAAAACGGTCTGTGTAGAGACTGCACCTCATTTCATCATCCAACTTCAAATAAATAAGTAAATAAGTGGAGCATCTCTCCCCTGCCAGCCCTTTAAAGCCCCCTTCTCCAAACTACACCCACAGGGAGGGGCTGTGCTCATATTGGGAGAGGACTGACAGTAAGTGGACTGGAGAGTTACGTTCAGAGATGACAGGGGAAGAAAGGCACAACACGAGCCCTATGTGTGAGAGACAGGGTGGCCTTTAATGAGGCAAAGGGGCTTGATTTTGACGGGCCTGCAAACCTCAGAACAGGGGCAAAGGATTTGGAAAGGCCCTCCCAGCACTGCAAAGGGTCAGTCACACTGAGCCCTCACCTGTGAGCCACACAACACTCGGAAAAATAAAGAACTGCTGGAGGGGAGAAGAGAGTGCCCCCCACCCTCAGGACTGCAGCCTTTTGCATGCGTCTGGCCAGGCTACAAGGCAACGGAAGAGGAGGGTGGCTTTTGTCAGCCCTCTTTCAGGAGCGGTGCTGAAACCGGTTTGCTCTTGGCTGCTGTTGCCAAGTTCAGCACCAGATAATTTCCCTAGCGTGGGTTTCTGCAGGCCAACTTCACACATGGCTTCCCCATTTCGGGGGCACCCTAGCTCCTCGGCACGATGGCTGGGTTTAACGCTCTTGCAAGGCCGGATTCAAGTCTCTTGCAAGGGTGCAATACACTCAGACCACAGCTCCCCCGAGCTGCACCCGCCTCTTCTACGCATCCCTTAGGGCTTGTAAACTGACAACATGCCCTGCTCCTCCCCACCCACTCCCTGCCCAGCATCTCTTTTCTGCAGGAACATTATGCCACGCACACCTGCTTGCTTCCCGTCATCCGTCTGACCCGGAGTGCGCTTGGCACACTGTGCCTAGGATCGCAGGGTCCACTTGGGAACAGACCAGGGCAGGGCCGAGCATCACCACTGGATGACAGAACACAAGGTGCTGGCAGCTCCAAGCAGGCCGCGTGTTGCAAGTTGCCTTCAAAGAGGGAAGCTGCTTGAAAACAGGGAAAGTGCTTTAAAATAGAGGAGCTGCTTTTTGAATAGGGATGTCACCTTAAAACAGGAGCTGCTTGATTACAAGGAAGTCACCTTAAAATAGAGGAGCTGTTTGGATGCAGGGAAGACACCTTAAAATAGAGGTGCTGTGTTTGAATAGGGATGTCACCTTAAAACAGAGGAGCTGCTTGAATACAGGGAAGTCGCCTTAGAACCAGGGAGCAGCTGGACAACAGAGAAGTCACTTTAAAACAGGGGTGCTGTTTGGATATAGGGATGTCACCTTAAATGAAGGGAACTGCTTTTAAACAGGGAAGTTGCCTTAAAACAGGGGAGCTGTTGGAAAACAGGAAAGTTGCCTTAAAATAGAGGTGCTGCTGTTGAATAGGGCTGTCACACAGGGAAGTTGCCTTCAACTAGAGGAGCTGCTTGTCTGCAGGGTAGTGGGCTGGGTCAGGGCGGCGCAGTGTGGCATGGGGACTCATGGACACAGAGGCAGGCCACTGGCTTGGCGGCCCCGTTGGGCACGGGGCAGGTGGGGAAGAGCGGCTTGAGCAGGTTGGTGGTGAAGACCAGGGCCACAATGTACCGTGAGGAAGGCCGGATGATAAGCAGCTCGATTCAGAGCTTGAGGAATGCGGGCAGCAAGCCACACACCTCCAGCATGCAGGCATAGCTGCCACCGGCCTTGGTGGTGGTGGTGCCCAGCTCGGCG
The DNA here is from genome assembly GCA_030014935.1 of Caiman crocodilus. Taxonomy (NCBI): domain Eukaryota; kingdom Metazoa; phylum Chordata; order Crocodylia; family Alligatoridae; genus Caiman; species Caiman crocodilus. The sequence continues at coordinate 3,413,101 of JAGPOW010002791.1, read as the reverse complement.
CTGCACAGCGCACCCATGGCAGAGAAGGCGCTGCACATCGCCCACACAGCGCACGTCAGCAGCCAGGGCGGGGCAGGCTGGGGGCCGGGCTGGGCAGGGAACTGCGGGAGGGCAGAGAGACACCCATGCTGGACTGCTGGCACCGCCTGTGCCCGGGCCGTGGGGGCCTGCACTGCTCCGTGCATCACCTGTGCCCTGATGGGCGGTGTGGTCCTGCCTGGTACTCCCAGCCCCCAGTGCTGTGTGCATGACCTGTGTGATGGGCGGTGTGGTCCTTAGTGTCCTACCCGGCACCCCAGGGTAAGCAGCAAGAGGTAGAAGGTGGGGGGCAAAGAGACATCCCCAGCCCTGGCTGTGTGCAGGTCCTGTGTGATGGGCGGTGTGGTCCTGGGTGCCCCAACTGGCACCCCCAGCTTTCCAGGGCTGCATGCGTGACCTATGTGATGGGCAGTGCATGTAACACAGGGCACACAGCAAGAGGGAGAAAGTGGAGGCAAAGGGTCACCCTGCAGTCCCAGCTCCCATGTGTGACCTGTCCCCTAGCGAGGCTACAAGGCCCCCAGGCCTGGTTGGTTCCCACATACGAAGACCTGGGAGTGAAAGCAGCACCCGTGTAGAGCTGGCAGGAAGAACAAGGGGGCAAAGGAAACTGTGACCGGGGCAGCCCACAAAGATGCATTTTTATGGCCTTAGTGCCACTCGGGATAATAGCACGGGAGGCCAGGCCTTTCCATGATAGTCAGGGCTTAGCACTGTGTAGTACCTGCCCGAGGAAGATTAAGCATGCTCAAATGCTGGCACCAGGAGTCTTGCTTGCAAGATACCACATGCACCTACCAAAAGGACATTCAAAAAGTCGGAGTCTTTCAGGAGAGATTTACCCTGCTATTTTAAGTCTTTCCAACCTTAGAGTTGCCTGGGCAAGCTTTACATTACCAGTATGAGCCACACGCCCAAAATTCACCCGCACAAGCAAGTGCACACAAATCACCCTCAAATTATATTCTGGCTGCCCGTAGGCATCTTGGAGCACATGACTGCACTGACAAAGCCCCAAGTGTTATCAGAATATGCCACCTAGCTGCATAACCAGTTTAAAAAGGTCTAAGTTGCTCAAAGCAAGCACTGGTCACCTCTCCGTTTATGGAGTGGGCACACATTTAAAAAATGCCATTAGAAAGATTCCCACTGCATTAAGCCAGACATCAAGAATCTCTTAATTTAGGTGCACACCACAGCCTGGTGTATAATGACAGCAATCATGCATGCAATGTCCTAGTTAGACTGAACTTGCATACAAAAAAGTGTTGTATATATTTATCTTATAAAAACAGAACAATGAAGAGTTTTAACCCTTCCAGTTTTGCTCTCCCTTGGGTAAATGATGTTTCAGCAAATCCAGACTGAGATTTACTTCAAGAAATGTGAAATCAAGATCCCATGCACCAGCCTCCAACTTTCTGTTCCAAGCATGGAATTAGTCAAATTACAACATGGGTAAGGCAGGAGCTTCAAATATCAAACAGAAGCAAACAGGACTGCCACAACAGATGCCACAACACGCAGCATACACCACCCCGGCACACCCCAGGCAAAGCAGAGTCCAGATGCCTTGCAATGCATTGGGGCTCAATCAGATACTGGGTGTGCATGTTTAAATTCAATCACACGGGTTCAACTGAACCACTTCTCAGTGGATACTGTTCAACATCAATCATACTTTACTTTCTTACCAGGAGGAATCAAATTTCCATGCATCAAGGACCAGAGCTCTTCTTCAGCTTGCACTGTCCATATCACCAACATCAGTGACAAATGCTGCCCATTACCCTCTCAGTCGAGGCTTTCACGAGCCTTCAGAGTGGTTCTTTGTAGCTTTTTCCTCAACCAAAACTTGTCCTGTCTGTCCCATTCCCTGGGAATCTGTGCCTTCTTTTGTACATGCAGGACCTTGCGAAGAAGGAGTGAGGTACCGTGGCCCTCCCATGGCCCGTCAGATTTGAACAAGGCCTTATTTCTTCAACAAACTCTGATGGAATGGATGCCAAACAGATCCGTTCAAAGAGCAGACTGTAATCAAATCACAAAACTGCACTTCACTATTCTTAGGAGGGACTCCTTTCAATTAATTTAAAGGCGAGCTGGTCAGGCAGTCCAGCCCCGAGAGCCATGAACTGAGCAGCTCCTGAATAGACTCTGCAGGCCTGGGACAAGGGACAGTGACTGGGGCAGAGGGACATGCTTATACAGGCAGGTGGCCTTGGTTTTATGTTGAGCCCAAAAGGTTTAGGTGCCTGCCAGAGGGCATAGGTGCTTTTTATTAAGTCACAGTGGTGTTTGAGGGCAAATTCAAGGCTTACTTGGAGAACCAATAACCTAGGAGGGACTGAGTGGGGCCCAGCAGCAAGAGCCCCAGGGAGTGAGGATCAGATGATCCACAAACCAAGACTCAGAAAGGGGCTGGGAGTGGGACCAGAAGAGGCAGAAGCCCAGGACAGAGCTGAGAGAGTGGGACCAGAATAAGTTCAGAAGCCGAGAGAGCATCGAGGGTTGGACTAGAAAGTCCCTAGAGGGGCCAAGAGTTGGACTAGAGGGTCTACAAGCCTGAGAGGGGTTGAGAGCCAGGTCAGAGGGTCCATGGGCCCAGACAAAGGCTGTGCGTGAGGTCCAACAACCTAGAGAGGAGCTGTGTATGGGACCAGGAGGTCCAAAGGCCCAGAGAAGGGACTGAGCATGAGACCAGAAAGTCCGAGAGCCCAGGGAATGGCTGCGTGTGGGACCGGGGTCTGAGAGCCCAGACAGGGGCTGAGAGGGGACCCAAAGGTCTGGGAGCCCAGAAAGAGGGGCTGAGAGTATCAAGGTAGCCCAGAGAGGGGTTAAGTGGAACAAACCTCAAATGACAGAAAGTGATAACATCCATGAGATGTGGGGCATGGCATAGGAGAGGATGGAGCCACGCAATGGGCCCTTAAGGCTACAGGTGTCCTTCACAGCATGGACAGACCAGGAGGCCTGATTTCATGTGAAAGCTGAACTGAGAAAAAGGGGGTCCAGGAGGGACCTGGCAGTGATTTGTGCAGCCTCAGATTCAATCTAAAGCCCAAAGGCAGCCTGCCTTATGCTGTCTCCAATACGAAGAAGGTATGGTGGGCTAGTGATCAAGGGAGGGCTACAAGGAAGGCTGAGTCAGACAGGGCCATCACAGCTGCTCCTGTGGCTTGCACCTGCTACAAATATTGTCTTTTGCCTGCTAAGCCAACTGCAAAGTTATCTTATTCCCATCTACTCCAAATGGCCAGGAGTGACTCCAAGGAGAGTGCTCTTCCATGGACCGAGCCACATAGCCCCAAATTCTGGCCCTAGATCTGAATCAGTACCCCCTGCAAACCTCCATTTTCACAAGCATATAATTAAATCCCAATGATTGCAATTTAGCTGCCTGCATTTCAAGTTAAGCACACACTCAAATCTTTTGCTGAATTGGATTCTTAATTCTCTGTAGCTGTGTCTTATTTATATAACTGGGAAAATACTTAATTCATAAAAGAGATATTAGGTCTCGTTTATATAGTATCATAGTATGATATGATACTATGATACTATGATAGTATCTAGGGTCAGAAGGGCCCTAGAGCAGGCCATCTAGTCTGACCCCCCGCCAATGGCAGGAACGAGAGCTGGGGGTCACAGGACCCCAGCCAAGTACCTATCTAATCTACTCTTAAAGACGTCCAAGGTAGGAAGGAGCAAGAACAACTTCCCTAGGAAGTATATAGTACTTTATCTCTTCAAATCACTGTATGCAAGTAGTAATATTAGTTCTGACCGCTAACTTATTAACTCTGTTCAGGTCTCTAAATTATACTGCAGAATCTTTGAAGAAGATTTAATTATCTAATCAATCCTCCATGTGCTAACGCTCAGACGTACTGAGGCTGTCTCATCAAAAGGGCCTCCAACAGAAAGGCAAAGAATTACCTGTATCAGAAGCAAACTGGCCATTGAATTAAGAGCACACAGGTTATTTCTACCATTTATGAGAAGAGCTGCCTTGAACATAACAGTAAGAGTCTACAGTAACCAAATCAAACTCATTATCTAAGATACATCTCAGATGTAGTAGCATAATACATCTAAGGGATGTTAAGGGAAACAATCTAACCAGTAAATTAATCTCCTCTTTTACATCAGAAATGGGCTCCTATTGGAACTAGTTTGCATACAAAATCCATATAACAGCTAGATCATCAATGAGCAAAAATAAGATTGAGGTTTGAAATCTGTGAAATATATGATTGAATGTATATTAAAGAATCAGTTTTTCCATGCACCTGGAAGTTAGAAAAAAAGAGCCTAACTCAGTATCTGTGTGTGTACCTGATAAAAAATGACCTAACCATTGCAAAGTATAAAGTGGGAAGCCCAAAAATAGAGTTATATCAATAATCCTTAGAACACTGGTTGTTATTAAAAAAAAAAATCGAATATGCAATATAAAAAAGGAGCCGAGCTGACAGTTGCTTTGGGCAATCTGTACCGTAAGTATGGAAGGAAACAGTCGAGTACAGATATTCAAAAATTACAGTCCTTTTTTGGGCAGCATGTTTCATGCAGCCCAACAGGATAATGAAGCATTGTATATTTTTCAGTCCAGACTGCCTCCATAGAGCCAGCTTCATTATTTCACCATTCCAATTACAATGCAGCTCAGTAGAGTCTTCCATAGTTTTCAAGCATCACAGGTTTTGCCATCCAATTAGACTCTATTCAGGAGGAACCACTTCATTCTTAGGGCTGAATTAAAGTGTTTTCTTGACAGAAAAGCTTCCAAGGTTTTTCCCCCCCTGAAAACATATAGATCTGAATTACCCAATGAAAGTGTGTTACACTTTACTGCATAGATGCACACTGACTGAACAGGTTTAAAAATACAGCAGCTGAAGCTTTCTTTTCATCAAGTAAAGAATCAAAAGGACAGTCCCTGTTACCAAATGTCTTCATAAAGCCAATGCAATAAGTAGATTATAATTAGGAACACAACATATATATTAATATATGTTAACATATGTAGCACAAGAATGGCCAAGAAAATGAGAACGCATAAAGAAAAACAATGCAGAATCTGAGCATATAAATCATGAGCTGAAATTTAAGACATTCAAATTCGAAACATATAGAATATAAAAAAAATATGACAGTGTAATAAGGTACAATAACAGACCTAACAATTTAGGGATTGTTAATGTAATAGGACCCCGATATTCTGATAACAAAAGGAAATCAAGACAATCTACATGTATATGCATTTTCAAGCCTAGAGGATTCAACACAACCCAACTTAAATAAA